>VZTE01003694.1:147171-164811 GCA_013397775.1 Eulacestoma nigropectus | reverse complement strand
TGTGTGGGTCCCTTCCAGCTCAGCGCATTCTGTGATCCTAGAGTAATAATCTTCTTTGCCTGAGGCTTCACAAAACAACCGAATTTTCATGCTTGAATTATAAAGCAACAGCATTAATTCACGATTTATATGTCACTACTGGAAGAGTTCTTACATCCAGTTTTGACCACTGCACCTTGAGAATCAGGTGAATCAACTGCACTCAGACTAGAATAGAGTAACAAGGATGATGAGACTTTTGAAAAAAAGTAGAGGGTTTCTTTAGCCTAAGAGCCAGAAGTCCAAGGATATCTTAAAAGACACAGAATAGTCTTCAAATACCAGGAAAAAAAAGTGATAAACTATCCTTTATGTCCATTGCAGACACAGGAATAATTAACAAGATTAAACTGCAGCAGGGCAGAGTTAGTAAATGACTCCTCAAGCTGGACCTAAGAGTAATGTATTTAAGTGAGACAAACTGGCTAACGAGCTGAAGAGTGCCCATCATTATCTACTCTGTTTTAGAGATCATCTTCTAAGAATATAAACAAGAAGACAACAAACTTCTCCTTTCCCCATTAAACTTTCCAGCCCCTCAATATAAAATCACTTCTATGTAAACAATGCAAGGGTATTCATCCATGAAGTATGAAAACAAGTTTTGTGCTTGGTAAGATTGCAAAAAAAGAAGTTGTTTTTTTTTTTAAATTAGGACTTTAATTTAGGCTCCTAAAGAGGGGGACCAAGGGAGAGATTTTTCAAAATATGGAAAAGGCGATTTAAGAGGACAGAGTCCATTGATTAAAACTATCACCTCTGATAAAGCAACCTGGAGTTTGTGTAACCTCTGCAGTAATGTGAAAATTCTTTCTAAGTGATAGCTGGTTCTGAAGATCTGGATAATGAAATAGCAGTCTGGTACATGCCAAATTTCAGTGTATTTGCTTTCATAAATCCCATTTTCTACAAAAGGCAAACAGTCCTTTACCTTTGATAGCTTTCACTCTGGCTAAAGGCAAACTTACATCACACAAACTGCCGTCACTTCACAGCTCATAGCCCTTTCTCATAAATCACAGGATCTTTCCTAAGTATTCTCCAGCACTGCCACTATTTGTTGCCAAGAAACAAGGAAAAAAACCCAAACAAACAAACAACAACAACAACCAAAAAAACAACAAAAAAAACCCCAAGAAACAAGCAAACCATAAAACAAAACCAGGAAGAGAAAAAAATCACAGTCAGTTGATGAGAAAAAGGGCCCTTGCCTTTTAAGAGCTGGATAAGCAGACAACAATCTTTACCAGGACAGGCTCGAACAAGAAGCTATGAGAGAAGGGCAGGGAAGCCAAAACGATGGTTTGAAATTAAACCTATCACCCAAACATTTCTATCCCCCTCTTAAGGTATAATTCAACCAACCAGGCCCTTTTTGTGCTCCGCAGCTGGTTTGTGACTTGTCACCTGCTGGACCTCAACTGGCTTGAAATCTCTGGAATCAAAATTCTGCAGTTGCTGCTCTCCAGCTGCACGGGTTTGAGGGACTCTCCAAACATAAGTTCGGGTGGCTCCTCCATCTCAAACTCACATTCCAAATGCAAGAAGGCAAAGGGCCAGCCAGATTTCTGAGAACCTCTCTGCAGCATAAACATTCTTCCTGAACCCTCAAGAGGCTGTAAGCCTTCTGCTTTCCAGCTCTTCAGATAGCAGACACAAGAACAGCATAAACACACCACTGCTGCAAAGGAGTTTTGCACAGATCTTTTGGCCACAGCATAACTTTTACCTTAGAAAGCAAAGAGAAGGACAGGAGTTCTGCATGTTGATCAAGCTCATTTTCCTTTGATGGTCAGAAAGTCAGTATGTTTTTGAGAGCTGAGGTGCTAATGTCTGTAAATACGCACCACATTCTCCAGCCCACCCTGCTGCAACATCAGCATTTCCCCTTGTCCAGCATTCTCTGGGACAAAATCCCTACTCTTGCCCCTGCTTTCTGCTGCTTCACTAACCAACCCATCAGCAAACACATCAGTGTTTCTAAGAATGAAAGAGAAGATTCCAGAAACAGTGTCCTTAGGCAGAGGTTGGAGCCAGAGCTTATTTTCTGTTCTCCTACAGCATGAGAAAGAAGAAGAAAAAAAAGGAAAAGGTGTATTCTTACAGAGATCCAGAGAAAAAGGTATCAGGAGGAGTGTGTTTTCTTAGCATTCTCTCTCTGTTCCAGTAAGACCAGGATGTTTGCCCTACTATCTACTAATAAGTCTGGACAAACAGCTTTGTCTGCACCTCAGCTGACTTCAACACAAGGGAAGCTGTTTCAAATCTCAGTTGCAAACACCTACAGCTTAATGGCTTCCCATTCTCCTTAGCCCAGGACAGAGCCATGAGCGAATGAGTATATGATACTCATTATATATATTACATGTATTCTCACTTAAATGACAAGACACTGTCAATTGTCAACCAGCAACTGCCCAGACAAATTCTGCAGATCTGTCAAGGAAGGTGCCCACTCTCCTGGAATATGCAAACAATTTGTCTGTCTTGACTTTCAGAGGTCATGTTTGACTGTGTATGGAACTGCTTCTACACCTTAAAGGCACCCATCAGCTCAGACGGGGGAAGATTTACAAAGAAAACAGGGGCATATAGGAAGAAAGAGATGGGAAAGATACCTGTCACTACTTCACGTTAAAGGAGCTCAAGTTTTGCTTTCCTTAACGTGGATTAGAAATTGGAATTGAGTATGAACAAAAATAACAGTATTTCCAATGTCACTGGCCAGGATTAGCCCTGTGTTAGACTTACACAGAGTTATATTATACACTGAATAAGCATAGAATCTGTTTGGTGCAAGTATTTAGATCACCAAGCAATAGGCACCTCAAATTCATTATCCTCCCCTGAAAAACAGAGTTTAAAAGGAAAAAGGGTGGCTGTAAACTGGATGAAAAAGATGTTTGCATTAGAATGCATGTCGGCATTCCCATGGGAATGGGACCACAAAGGCTTTGCAAATCTCAATGAAGGGAAAGGGCATTGTGCTTTTCAGCAGAAAATGATTGTCTTTCACCCACTTGAGAAGCACATAATACAGGGCAGGTGTAACGCCATTCATCTGTGTGGAATTAACTGCTTTACATAAAATCCAGCAGACAACCGGACTGCCAAACAAATCTTACCTCTCTAGGGTCAAGTATTACATCTGGGGCTGTAATGCCATTAGTTTTTGCAGCTTTTCGGATGATGTCTTCTGCCTCCTGAAACCTCCCCTGGGAGATCAACCACCGTGGAGATTCTGGAATGACCCTGCAGAGAAGGTTCAGGATAACAAGCCTGCATTTCCATAGCAAGCACTGCTGAAGGCACCAATACATATTGTTACAGGCAGGAAGATCTCCAAGCATGCCACATTTTGCAGGAATTAGTGCAGTGACAACAGAAATCAGATTTACAAGAGCAGACTAGTGTACAGAACAAGACCAGACTAATATGCCCTTATGGATTTCAAAAGTGCTGAAGGAATTAGAAACAACTCAGAAAAAAAGAGCAATCCAAACATTTGAAGTAATGAAAAACAGATTAATTTAAGAAATTCAGAAATGTGAACACACAAGCAGCACGCTGTACGTTAAGAAGCATATCCTTAGAGGCTAACACATATAAAATTAGTAACTGTAAATTCTGTCACAGAAAGGCAAGTCAGACAGCAGAATTCCCCAGTCATTTGATTGTGTAAGAACCTGGATGGAAGCACAAACAACTGCTACTGTAAGTGAAGGAACACCACCACCACGTGGACTATTTCAGCTTTACATGCCACCCAAAAGTAGTATTTTAACAACTACAGAAGAAAACAAGGAAGTCCCACAGTTGTGCAAGTACTGTTCTGTAGTTTGTCATATCTGTGTCACCCTACCAATGCCCAGAACAACTGGTTTTTCCTTCTGCCCTTAGTTCCCACCTATACTTAAAAGTCTGTGGATTTCAGTTGGTGCAAAAGTCTAAGTTTTATTGACCTTTATTTTCACTTTCTTTGCATGTGCAAGACTTAATTTTACAGAAGCCTACAGAAAATGAAGAGTAGGTTTTTCGGGTGTCAGTCAGATCACATACAACGCCATGGACTGACAGCTAAATGACTGGGAGAGTAAAGGACACAACATCCATTCTTCACTTACCCATTCCTGAATTTCATTAGCTTGGAGTGATCTTAAAAATCTGCAGACAGGACCTTCCAAAGACTAAAGTCTTGTAAGTTAGTTATACTCACCACCAGAGTGGGATGAAGAGCAGCCCAGGCAGGGTGAGTGCCAGCAGCAGCATCCGCCAGTCTCGGATGAAGAAAGCAAACAGAGGCAGCAACATGTAACCAAATGCGTAAAATATGCACACACCCAGTGTGCAGAACAGCACACGGATTGATTTGCCAAGGATTTCTGTGCCTGTTCAAAACAGCAAAGGGATTATTAACATCTTAACTTAATAGCAACCAAGTAACTTAACAAAAATACCCCTAGCAATTGGCTTTGAAATGCATTGCAGAGTTGCAGGATACAGCACTCTGCTGTCCAGTTGGAGAGGTACCACAGAGCTGCTTCATGCTGTGATCCTGCAGCAATGGAGGTAATTATATGTGTAAAAGAATGAGAACTGGGCCACACAGCACTTCTGTAGCTCAATATGTAGATCATATTTCTGTAATTTTATCTTTTTAGAATCTCACATTTTACCTGAGGAGCTGAAACTACCTGACATTCTCAACAGTTAATCTTAGCTTGATCTCCAGAATCCTCTCCAGCTTATGAAGAGTGACCAGCTTCTTTAAAGAATAATTCAAAGGTGCCTAAACTAAGTTCCCAACTTGTATCACCCTCTAAAAGACTGTATGACCAAAAAACCTCAGTCTTCTGGGGCAGACATATGGAACTCATGTTGGTCACAAAGACCAGGCTACTGGCAGGGGAATTAAATGCACAAACAGGGGTCAGTGCCCCCCTCTGAAATGTTTTGGGACCTGCAAATCAAGAGACAGAGAAAAAAAAATACAATCTCTCTTGTTTCCATGGAAATCAAAGAAGATTCCAACAGTTGCAGCAGGCTGTGTGCAGTGAGGTTAGCCAAGCACTGCTTTCAACCCTGAACTGGCCTTCCTTGGCTCAAAAGGAATTTATTGCCACCATTTGGTACTTTGGACAGTGAGGTCACTGAAAATAACATTGATAATTAATTTTTTAAAAAATCTCAGATTCATGAGGTAATTCACATTCCCATGATTAAATGTGGTCTTACATAGCTTGGAAGTATACAAAGCAAAAGTCATTATGACATTTAAATTTTTACTATAGGCTGTTTAAAGAAGAGTTTATAAAAATTACTCTACCTATCTTGGTTCTTTTGCAACTTTTAAATTAAACAGATATTTAGGCCCCAAAACGGACATCAGAAATCCCTGAAAAATCATAGAATCATGGAATGGTTTGGGTTGGAAGGGACCTTAAAGATCATCTAGTTCCAATCCCCAAAAAATCATGTCTCACATGTCTTGTCTCTCCAACTAGAAGATGGACTTTATTTCAAATAGTCTGTTTCTGGGGTTTTGCCTCTTTTAGGATGGTCAACCACAGAAATAATTCAAATCGCACCTCTATCAGCTGGAAGCTTCCAAGGAGAAAAGTTATCCATGCATGGTGAGGCCACACTCTTAACAGTGTTGCTTAGCAAAACAAATCAACCCTAAGACAGTACTGAAAAGGAGCAGGAAAAGCACAAGATGAAAGGACACATGCAGTGCCCAGCAGGACTTTCATACCAAGAACAAATGCTGCCACGTAGTTAGATATCTGTCCCATGCCAACCAGCACAAACAACACTGAAAACATCTCCCAGCTGGTAGAGAAGACCTGTATGAAACTGAAGCCAGTCTGCATTGCCAGAGTTGCAAACAGCACATTCTTCCTGCCAAACCTTCCATGGACAGATTAAAAAAAGAAAGAGAAGAGGAACAACAAAAAAAAAAAAGATTAAACAACATCATGAACGAAATCTTCAGAAATAGAAAAATAAAATTACTTATATGCATACTTAAGGAGATACAAAACTTCTGCAAAAAGCAGAGGGTCAGAAAATGTGACACAGGCACAACTATTCTAAACACATTAAAAAAATCACTGGCCAAGAGAAAGTAATATTCCAAGGGCTGCTATTTGTCTTTAAGTATATGCTGGAACACTATTCCTTTCTTACTGATAGGATGAGCCGGGAAACAAATCATCAGGAACAAGTTACTTAAAGTGCATGAGTATCCAATGCTTCTCCTCCTCCAAGGAGCACACAGTCCATGACACAGATCAACATGCTAAAAAAAGAAAAAGAAGGAAGGCTTCTGGAAGAGAGGTAAAACTCAGATTTGGAAGATGCTATTGGCAGTCAGTGATCCCATGCCACAATCTTCATTCCATTTGGTTTAAAAATGAACAAAATTAAGGGATTCCAGAAGATCTCCTGATGAAGTATTAAAAAAAACCCTAAAACCCAAAGAGAAAAGAAATTCAACTAAACTCAATCCATCAAGCTGCTGCAAGAGCGGTTGCTGATGTCCTGACCCAGGCAGCCCCACACTGCTGGGACAGGACATGCTGAGTGCAGGTTTCACAACTCCAAAGTCTGAGCTGACCTGCAGGTCTACAGCTGGTGCCATGGGCATTAGGTGGGTCACAATGCATGAAGAATAGACTGTTACTTGAACCCCCCAAATATTTTGTCAACCTTCATGTCTCAGGCTCACTGCAGGCAGCAGAACACTGTAGGCAGCCTCACTGGAGCGTTCTCTTCATGGAGAGAAGGAGCTCTTGACCATGAGCTTGCTGTCCTTCAGTGGCTACAAGTAACTGGATGAGCTGCATCGATGGCCTCCTCACCTGCACCTGGTGAGGATCTGTGCTACCATGGGAAAGAACTGCAGGAGACTGCCAAGAGTGTGAAGGTAGGAAGCTCATGGATTCTGGCACCAGAACAGCTCCTGCTTCACCTGCCGGGTAGTCACCATAGGAGATGCTACAGATCTTTGTAGCAGACAAGGAGCTCTTTGGAAGGAAGTACCTGAACCTTCTGAAGGAGTAGCACCAGGAAAAGGTGGTGAGAGACTCCCCCACAGGGAAGAGGGGAATTGCCCCTCACATGGGAGGGCAGCAGGAAGGCATGGAGCTCTGCCTGGGGATGGGTGACAAGCCAGCTGAGATCATGGGTTGGGATTAGCAGTGTGTGGGGTCTGTGCTGCAGCCACCTGATCAGAAAGAAGCAAATAGGGCCTGTTGCAGAGCACCACAGGAAACCTCCTCATGTCCAAAGGCACTGGCCATCATAAGGGCTTCAACCACTCCAGGACACGCTGGAAGGACAAAACCCAGGAGGCTTCTGGAGCTCACCAGTGATGACTTCCTAACATAGAAGGCTGAGGAGCTGACAAAAGGGAGACACTGCTGGACCCCACGCTTGCAAACAAGGGAGAACTGTCTGGGGGTGTGAAGGCTGGCAGTAGCCTGCTGGCTGTGCAGTGGTAAAGAGCAGGATCATCAGGGGAGGAACAAAGCAGAAGGCAGGATCACAGAGAGCAAACACTGGCCTGCCCAGGGACTTTTCTGGAAAAAAACCATGGCATATAGCTTTGGAGAGAAGTACAGGAGGCCTGGTTAATTTTTAAAGATCACTGTCTCTGAGCTCAAGATTGGTCCAACCTGATAGGAAGGAAACTATGGAAAGGTCCTAAATGATGGCACAAGATTTGTAGCATAGAGATTATGTTTCAATGAAACAGAAACTCTGCAAGTATCAGGAAATTAGAGGACCACATACTGTTCTCAGGGAATCAGGAAGACAGCACACAATGCATTGCACAGCAAATCCCAGGGAGAGAATCAGAAAAACTGAGCTTTACAAAACACAAACAACTGGTGGCATCACAAAAATTAATGGTGTCTTCCTTCTTTTTTAATGTTTGTACCGATAAACAAGAAAGTCTTGCTTCTCTGGAGTACAGCTGAACAGCATTTATGCTTTGGAACTTCCAAAAACACAGATCATTGGACTTAAATGCTGTATTTGATGATGAGAAAGAGAAGCTATGGCTGTTTGTAAAAAGAGAAATCTCAATTTGACCTAAAAAAAAAAGAAAACAAGCCTCAGGGATCTCTCTGAACATAGTCCAAAATAGAAGAGAATGTCATTGATCTGATTTTTCCAGGCAAAACTTATCTCCTACACCTGTTTTCTGGCATAAAACCAGTTTGCTCTAGAGTGATTTCGTTGCAAGAACGAACAGATGCAGATAACACCTACTAACAATCTTTGTAACGTTCTGTTCTAGTTCAGGACATTTCTCTACACATTCCATGTACACTCAGGTTAGACAGTCACAGAACAAAGACGTGTTAGTGGTTGCAGAAAGACACTTGTAGGAAAGTTGACATACAAGAACTGCCTACAAATGAGCATCAAAGAGACAGCAGCTCTGGTGTATATACTTTACTTGTCTGAGAGCTGTCCTGAGATGAAAGATCCCAGCAGGACACCCACAAAGAACAGGGAGGTGCTCAGGGGTCCCTTCCAGTCGTTGGCACATACGAGATTCCACTGCAGGGAGAGAGAATTGGAAATTCTTTTAATAAACAGGATTTCCCCTCCCTCCTAAACTCTGCTGAGCTGGGTTTGGAAGGAGCGAGAACAGAATTACAGAATGGTTTGAGTTGGAAGGGGCCTTAAGGACCATCTCATTCCAACCCCCTGCCATGGGCAGGGACACCTTCCACTATCCCAGGTTGCTCCAAGCCCCATCCAACCTGGCCTTGAACACTTTCAGGGATGGGGCAGCCACAGCTTCTCTGGGCAACCTGTGCCACGGCATCCCCACCCTCACAGGGAAGAATTTCTTCCTAATATCCAATATAACCCTGCCCTCTGTCGGTTTGAAGCCATTTCCCCTTGTCTTGTCACTGCATGACCTTGTAAATAGTTCCCAAACTTGATTTCCCTGCATATAGTAATGTATCCTATTAAAAATTCACGAATTTAAGAAAAATTGAACTACTGAAACAAGAATATAGAAAGAAAGAGCCTCTTTATTACATTTTAATATGGTTTTGAGAGACAGGAGACTGCTCATTCTTCACTGGGAATCTAACTAACCTCAATTAGAATCTTTGGAATACAAATTTAAATATACACCAAACAAACAAAGATTTCCAAAATTAAAACAAAAATATTTAATAAATATTTTCTTTTATTCCTCAAAGTCTTCAATAGTTTTCAAGCTCCCACCCAGTTCAGTCAGATGTTTTTGAAACAGCACTTCTGTTATTTTTCCACCTAGATAAACAACTATTATTAAAAGATTCTTAGTTCTGTTTTGGTTATCTGGGGCGAAAAAGTGTGTAAATATTAGAAGAAAGGACAAAAGCCAGCAGGGATCCCATATCCCCTCCTTCACAGCTATTCTGTGACTGGAGAAGTTCCCAGAGCTCTCCCAGTACCTGCTGCCAGAGGGCAGGTGCTGCAGCCCTGCAGGAGAGGAATTGGGAGGCAACGTGAGACCAAACCTTTCTTAGCTTAGTTATTCAAACAGCTCCCTCAGGGCTTCTTCTGATGTTTTAGCAATGGAAAATTTTAGGTTTTAATCTGTATTTAAAAGGCCGAAATGAAAATATTCACGCTGACCTGAATAATTAATCCTCCTTGTTCCCCAATTACAAATTCAGCATTTTTTTTTTCAATTTGTACTGGAACACCCTTCAGTGCTTTGATCTGCTCCATAAGAAACGCAGTTGCTGCATGTCTCAGCTCCCCCATCCATCTCATCCATAGTCCCGCACGTGGGAATGCTGCCGTTTCGCTGTCTGCCAGCCTAATCTCCTCAGCACTAAGCCTTTTACTCCAGGAATCTCACAGCCCTCAGCCTGTTAACAGTCATGCTACAACTACATCCTAATCCATGTTTTAAGGCTGGAGGATCACTTAAAACTATGCACAGAATGAACAACACCAGCAATGGCCTTCCAGTGCCAGATCCCTGTGTCAAAATGCAACCAAGCCATCGCTTATTTAATGGAATAGCATCCAGTTTTGAATTAGAACTGGGAACTGTTCCAGAGATGAATTATGGTCATTCACACAGGCTGCACTCTCACTGGCTGTCTAACTTTAGCTGCCAGCCCTTACACTATCTTATATTTATAAGACAGTCATCATAATTATTATTTTTAGGATCAAAATGCGCCTTTTTCCAATTTTTAACTGTATTCAGGTAATTTCATAACCTCTGCATTGACAAATCTGTTTGTGGTTTTACGTCTGTAAAATGTCTCTTTCTATCAGATTTCAAAATCTTCAACATTTCTTCCCCAGACGTTTCCAGCCTCACAGCACCTGAAGCTCAGGCATCAGTACTCCAGGCAGTGCTCCAGTACATCCCACCAACACCATCGATTAAGCATCACTACAGAAGTTCCTTCCAGAACTGTGGCTTTCTAATATATTAACAAATGTATCCCACTCATGATAAGGAACTGAACTTACTATAGTTATCAATATAATTTGGATTATGAACTATAATTAACATCTATAGTTAAATCTGTATTATTCAACAAAAGCTGTACTTCATTATAGATTAAAGAAAGTTTGAGCCTTTTCGTGATGACTACAGAGGCTAAGCCAGCTAGGAAGCTTCAGTAAAATTTACCTGGCAACTTGGAAATACCAGCAAATAATTGTTATCAAATTTGTAATTTATAGAGGCTAAAGGTTTCAGTGGTTATAATATGCCTTTATATGATAACACCCACCAGAGAAACAAACACCACAAATACAAATCCTGCTGTTATAAAGACTTGCCTACTCACAAAAAGTTATCTTTGTATCAACTACTGGAGTCAGACATTCTCAATAACAGAACCAAAATCTTTCTTGGTGATTAGTCTGTCATTACTAAATAGGTCATTACTTTCCAGCTGATCATCCTGTGCCTGTGAGTCCACCATCTCCTTTCATCTGTCCTACATCCTGCACTTTGGCAAAAGGCTTGCATAACACTTGGATTTCCAGACACTGGCATGTTTGTGTCCTGTAACAAAGGTTTTCTTCAGATCACTGAGGTGGAGACCTTTCTTGGAAAAGTTCATAGTATTAAAAAGTTTAGCACAGCTCTACCAAAACCTTCTTGCATTATACTGGGCATTTGAATGTGGCAATGATTACCAGCTTGTTTTTCTGGCCTCTCTGTTAAAGCACGGTGAGGAAGTGTCATGCTGAAGACCACTTGAACCAGGCAAAGGGAACTTCAACATCAAATTTCCAAGTAGAACTACCTTGGTTGTACAATACCAGTTATTTACAGACTCCACAAAAGCACAACAATTAGAACAAAGGAATTTTAAGGTCTGTTACCCTTTGCCCCAGTAAGTAAATGTCAAAGTCTTCAACTTATTAATGACACACCTTCAAGGTCTATTATATTGCTTGTCAGTGATGATGGCATCAGCCTTCCAGAATCATTTTGCAACCATACCTTCCTGCAACTGCACATTGTCCAAGAGGAAGTCACCAAGGCATCATTGCTAGAAAACCAGCATGGCAAAGAGCAAGTGTCCCAGTAGTTACTAATTAAACCCTGCTGCTGGCAGTGCTGTTTGGACACAGTATACCATGACCCAGTGCTCTAAAATCATGTGCTATTTTCACTTCTTAGCATCCTTTGAACTAGCCTGCTAGCTGTAACAGCCTTTGACCCAGTGAACAAGATAAGGTTAACCTCAGCAAGGTATGTGGGCTTCAAACAGGAGAAAAACAGTTCTGCTCTGTTTTCAAAGAGCAGCTGCTGATGTTGTGAAGCATTGAGGTGCTCAACACTGGTATCCAACGGAACAGAGTATTCTTGCTCTATTTTGTTATAACTTTAGGACATCCTCTGTTGCAGTTTAAACTTGTCTTCTTACTCATAGATACTTTGTGATTTTTGTACTTCCAAGGCAATTCATCAGGTTCGGGTGATGTCTGTCAGCAGCCTCACACCCAGCATAAATGATCACTTGTGTGCTGGAGTTGAGGTGTGCTAATGCACCTAGGTAGCAGATTCCTGGCTGATGCCAGTCACTGGTGAGGACAGCTGGTAAGAGGGGATGCAGAAAAGAGGACAGGCTATGGAGACGGCCAGGAATGTGGACAGCTTGGGTTAGAAGGCAAGGGGACCAAAAAGGAGAGGGACTGAAGCAGTTGCTTCCCAAGCACAGGTTTGGGGCTCGAGTCTGGAACAGTCCCAAGCACTTAAAGTCTACACACCTCTCTAGGAGAGCACTTTCCAAATTCTGCTTCATCTCTTACATGCCAGCTGTGTGGAACCATGTCTCCAAATCCCTTGCTATAAAGGCAAGCCCAGTGACAAAACTGAGAAGAATAAAAACTGTATAAACTACTCTCTCAGATCTCCTCCCTCCCACAAACTCAAGACCCTTCCCTAATGCCATTACAAGAACCTTAAACAAAGCTGGACTGCGACAAATATAAAACTTCAAGAGCCTCGCTTGGTTATACTCCTGTCCTACAAGAAAAAGCCTTATAGGAAAAAAAATTTACAGCTACAAGATACTGTGTCTTCCCATTCCTTTATTTTATTTTTTAAACTCTTTTCCTGTCTGGCTGAGAATAACATGCATAATTGAAAAATTAAGTGGGTAGTTCCATGTATTAATATTTTCTTTTTAAAAATCAACACGTTAGCAAGACTTTTTGAAGGTAGGCCAATACCCTGTATTCTCTCCTTCCACTTGCTTCTCTCACCAAGTAGAGGGAGGTTCTTCAAAAAATCTGAGTCTTACAACCAAGTACTGACAACCTTTGATTCTGAATCTAGTTTTGTTTATATCCATACAAGTGTTCTCTGCTTACTTGAGAGCTTTGAGTGTTATTAAACACCCTTTCCTCTAAAAACACATTTGTATATTCCAAATACTTAGAAGTTCTAGATGTTACATTGAAGCTTATTATCTAAAGCAAACAGAAGTCTGTATCTACAAAACACACATTCTGCTTGATTTTCCCCCCTCTAGCCGTTTTACTTTTTTACAGAGATAAAACTTGCATAGAACAGGAAGGAAATTGCCAAATATTTTACAATTCCAGTGCAGAAACGGAACTGTTCCCCATATACCACATTTTTGAGATGGCTGGAGAAAAAGGAAATGGGGCACTGCCATCAGCAACTGAATAGCCTGAAGTGAGTTTGAATTTTAATTAAAGGTGATATAAAGGGAATTTTACCTTGTCACTAACTCTCCACAGTGCCTCTAAAAGAACACTGTTTCTATTTAACAATATCAACTGCAGGCCTATCATTCTTTAACAATACTAATCTTATTTTATGTTGCAATGTCAGAAATACCTGTACTTTGTACAATTCTGAACACTACTGCACGATGTGCTTTTTAAATCACACCTTGAAAAACACAGCATTTTACAAATACCTTTGTATATCTGCCAAACATTCATATTTACTCATTAAGTGAAAACTAGACTTTCTTTTCCTTCTTCTGACAAGACTAGTAATACTAAGCTTCTGTACCTGTAAATCACCTAAAGGTCTTCCCACAGCTTTTTCTGCTCCCAGGGCTGAGAAGTTATCAGTATGAACTTCAGCCACAAAGACAAGCAGATATTAACCTACAACAATAAAAAAGAAGCACCTGTTTTAAGAGATGATAAATAATGGAGGTGACTAACATTAATGAAGAGTTGGGTGAGAGCTGAACCTGGATGACACAGGGTTGATTTACACTTCAGCTGCTGGCTCCACTCCTGCAACAGCCTGGTCTAGTGGAAGGTGTCCCTGCCCATGCCAGGGGGGCTGGAATTAGATGATTTTAAGGTCCCTCCCAACCCAAACCATTCTATGATTCTGTGACTCTATAAATTACAATGTCTAGCATAAGCCTGTGATTTTATTTTGGCAAAGTGAAACAATACATCCCTCTGCCTTCCAAAAGAGTGGACATCGAAACCTCTGGTTCGACAGCTGTGCCACAGAGCCCATTTGTGTCCTCCACATGTCACTGCTGCAATTTCCCCTTGCTTCCTGAAGCACTGGCATAACCCACTCATCTCCAGGGACTGGGGGTCTGACAGCACAGCAGGGCACTTGAATCCCTGAGGTGCAGAGAATGGAAACCTTTGGGCCCTTGTCTCTGCACAGAACTTTCTCTCCCTGAACACCCATGGAGGATGGAGCACCAGCCCTGCGCTAAGCCACTGAACACCTGGCA
Source organism: Eulacestoma nigropectus (assembly GCA_013397775.1). Lineage (NCBI taxonomy): Eukaryota > Metazoa > Chordata > Aves > Passeriformes > Eulacestoma > Eulacestoma nigropectus. The sequence goes on along the minus strand of VZTE01003694.1, from coordinate 150,526 downwards.
ATTCCCACCATGTGCATCCTTCCTCTGCAAAAGGCAACAGTCCCTAAAGTTTGCAAGTAGCAAAACAGAAACAAACCACGCAAATCTGGCATACGCCACCTGCACTGATTTCAAATTGATGAACAATACAATACCTTTTTTAGAAGCTGAGGAGGAGTAAGTGTATCCAAAATCCAGTCTGTTTATGGTTCACTGTTTAAGAATTACTCTTGTGTGAACTAAAATGTTCTAACTGATGTATCATCTAACACCCCATTATATCATATTTCTAGTGCACTCATGCCCTTAACTCCACTGCTCAATTCTACTCCCAGTTATTCTGTATAGCCTCATAATAGCTATGACTGGCAGAAGTTAACCTTTTCCCTTAATTACTCCTGGTTTTATCCTTTTACTACCATGTATGAACTTTTACTACTCCTACATTCATTTTTTATAGGACTCATGGAGGAATTAGAATGACACAGTTGGCTTCCTGAGACAAAATAAAGCCCTTTTTATCCCCTGAGCTACAGCATTTCAAAAAGTAAAAGACAGAAAGGGATTTTGTTACACTGGAGCTGGTTAAATACTGCAGACTGGCTAATAACAACCTTCTGTTGTTAGTCTGTGAGAAAAGAAAGTCTCTCTCAAGTGGGAGAGAACTGAATATTTTAAGTCTCCCCTGAAAAGCAGAACCATAAACAAGGTTTCTCTAAAGTCATGAGAGATTCAGCAAAAACTTTTCTTAAAAAAAAAAAAAAATCCCCCTTCCCCCTCCAAGTGTAAGCTATGGAAATCTGGGACAAAGGTCCTCATGATTATTCAACAAGTTAGAGATATGCAACTAAACATAAGATTAGTTAATCATAAAAGCAGCACCACCAAGCCAAGAAATTAAACAAGTTTAACACTGAAAACCTGTAAGTGTGTGAAAGGCCACAGCTCTTGCAAAACTCCCTCAGAAGCATTAATATTAAAGGAGAAAAAAATACTGCCTCAGTGCATGATGCCTAGGCAGACAAACATTGCCTCCCACGAACACGGGACATCTGCCAAGTCACACAGACAACGGGCCAGGGCTGGGGAGTCTCAGCACTATGTGAGCAGCTCCCTTTTCTTACAGATCTGTAAAACTCCTGGACGATACTCCAATAGCTCAAGACATTTTACTTTACATCAAGCCAAAGCCAAATGAAGCTCCAAAGACAAAGCACCACATCTAAGCCAGGATACCCATCATAGCACAACACTCAGAACAACACCCGCGTGTCCGCCTGTGAACAGGCCTGCCCGAGAAGATGCCAACTGCCTTACACTGCCCTGAGAGCACTCAGCCTTTCACAACAGTGCACTTCAGCAAGGACTGCAGCCTAGAAATTCCAAGCAGCTTTCCTCTCAAGGAAGACAGCAGTTCTTTAGAAGCAGATGAGGCAATGCCTTGCATCACTTGTCAGAATTACTCAAACCCTTGATTGAGTTTCCAACAACTCCAACGTCCCCATTTCCAATCCTCCCTGTGCTGCCATGGCTCCTCTTCCGTGTTCCCCAAGTCACCCTAGTCCTCTGTGCCCAGATCAGCTTACGGTCATGTAGTACTCACACCCATTGCTATCCAAACACCGATCACAACCCAATTTGCAAAGCAAGATATAATGGCAGATTTTCTATGGAGCTCCAGCTCCATAAACTCATGTCCAGGCAATGGGACCGTACGAACTTCATAAGCCTTCTGAAAAAGGCCTATACTTGTATTGAAATTCAAGTACTCCTCAAAATCCATTTCCTTGCTTCTTAAGTCAACCTGCACCTGTGGGTCTGGACAGCTTTCATCTGAAAACAGAGTGACAATCAGCACAGCTTCACCTTTGGTTGGTTGTCCACACTCCAGACGTGACTCAAGGGGTGTATCTGCATAGACAAAAACATGACCTGTCCCAGCAGGTAAGCACAGAGACCAATGCAGAGGCACTTGTGGGCACACGGCAAAGTTCAGGGTCCTTTGAATAAAGCATCAAACCAGGGCTCCCCAACCTGTGCATCTTGCAAAACTCAGGATGACTCTCACCTGTGAGAGTGATGACACACTGGCACAGACAGCCCAGAGAAACTATGAATGCCCCATCCCTGGAAGTGTTCAAGGCAAGGCTGGACAAGGCTTGCAACAACCTGGTCTAGTGGAAGGTGTTCCTGCCCATGCCGGGGGTTTCTTAAGGCCCCTTCCAACCCAAACCACCCTGTGATTCTGTAAGTTCTACCACCTTTATTTTTTTAAAGAAAGAAAACAAACGCTGTTGATCTCCAGAGTTCAAAGAGAAATCTCTGTCACACCAAGCAAGCTGAACCCAGTGCTCACCCTACTCCAGCCCCTTGCACAGATACCTGATCAAGCAAGAAGCAGTTACACTCGGTGACCAGTCTCGCTGAGTAAGGAAACAGGCTGCACTTTGAAGCTCATGATAAAAACAAAGAATGGTAAGGGATTGGAATGGACCTTAAAGATCATCTAATCCCTGCCATGGACAGGGACACCTCCCACTAGATCAGGCTGCTCAAGGCCTTATCCAACCTGGCCTTGAACACTGGGGATCCACAACCTCCCTGGGCAACCTGTTTCAGCGTCTCACCACCCTGACTATAAAAACTTCCTTCCTCGTTCTTAGGCAAATGAAAGCGAACCGATGACCTCAAAATAAACTCCGCGTGGCAGGTTTCACAGCAGATCAATGTGCCGGCAGAAACCCCAGAACGCGGCGGAGCTGCACCGGTGCTGCGATAACCCCACGGTTCTCCCCGGCACCCCGAGGCTGCCCAAGAGTCCCCTCCCGCTCCCGCGGCCGCGCACCTCGGTGACGATGGTGGAGCGATAGACATCGCGGCTGTACTCCCAGCCGTCCAGGCACGGCTCCTGTTCCAGCGCCTCCAGCTCTACATCGGAGCCGGGTCGCAGCCCCAGCGCCGAGAAGTTGGCGAGCGCGGCCAGGCGGTAGCGGCGGCAGCGGCTCGGCGCCTCCTGCCCGCCCCGCAGCTCCAGCGGGATGCTGGCGTTGCGCCACTCGCCGCTCAGGTTGGCCCCGCGGGGCACGACGCACCGGTGCTCGGGGGTGCCGGCCAGGAACACGATGGAGAGGCCGTTGAAGCCATTGGGAATGATGCTGGCGCTGAGCAGAAAGAAGACGAGGCGCTGGAAGCGGCCCCACTCGCCCAAGAAGGCGGTGGCCGCGTCGTAGTCGCGCATAGCGCGGCTAAGCTGGGGCCACCGGTACCCGCGGAGCGGTCTGGAGCCAGCAGGAAGCTGCGGCCCCGCGCCATGGGCCGGGCCGGGGGTGGGGTTTGCAGGCGGAGGCCGCGCAGGTGGGGCGGGCCCGGCGCAGGC
>VZTE01003694.1:109123-147060 GCA_013397775.1 Eulacestoma nigropectus | reverse complement strand
CGGCCTTGCGGCGGGCATTTGTCGCGCACGGGCTTTACTAGGCGGCCCCGGAGCCCGCCTGCTCCGGCAGTTTCTGTCGGCTCCCGACGCGGAACTCCGCTCCGGCAAGCCCCGCCCCGGCCTGGGGCCGCTTTCCAGCTCCCAGGGCTAGGGGAGAGGTCCCGTGCCCTTGGTGACTTATGGTCAGGAGTGGCCCATTAATACAGGCGTCGGATCCCATATTTACTGCCCAAAGAATTCAAAAACCAGGGTAGGGATGAATTATAGTCAATGAGATTTGGAAAGGACCTCTCAAATCATCGCGTCCAACCTATGACCGAACAGCACCTTGTAACTTACATCATGTCACCGAGTTCCACGTCCAGTCTTTCCTTAAACACTTCAAAGGACAGTGACTCCACCACCTCCCTGGGCAGCCCATTCCCACTGAGTGGTAGCTGGGCTGCCTGCCTACATGTGAACCTGCCTGGGGTTCTTCGATAAAACCTTGTTGGGGTCAGCACCATATATGAGCCAGGAGTCTTCATGGATTGTTCCGCTCATCAAAGCAGGGCAGTTGCTGCAAGTTCAGGAGTTAAAACGTTCCTCATTTCAGTCTGTAGCACCTTCCCACAGCTGCCATTGTCCCTTCAGCAGGATCAGCTGAGGCTGTAAAAAAGCTTTCCTGACCCTGTTTTTTCAGGCAATGTGAACTACATGCTTGACAAGTAATAAGTTTAATAAACAATATTCTAATCTTAGGTCCAAAATCCCAGCTCAGTACATAGTGGCACTGTCAGGAAGTTCACAGAGTCCCATAGATGTCAGTTCAAAAGCTGAACTGTATCACTGCAGAAATTTGGTCTTGGTCTCCATAAGGGCTAATTCACATTTTCAAGTGGTATTTTATGGCTGATATTCTTTCCCACCTCTAACTGATTAAAAAACCCCAAAAGTATACTTTTTGTAGCATTTTTTGAACACTTGTATTTAAAATGATCTTTTATCCTGGGTTGGAATCACACAGCTGTGAAAAATCTCAAAGGTAGAAAATGAATGACATAATAGGAGTTAAATCACAAAATCATCTTTGAGCCTGGCCAGGGTCAGCTTCCAGGGATTCACAGGATCAGGACTGAACCACCTGAAAGGCAGAAAAACTGTACCACACCATTCTAATCTTCCTGTGTGGAAGAACGTATTGCTGGAAGAGCTTATTTTAGGATTTTATCTTCATACTTGATCCATGCTAAATACATTTAATTATTTATTTATTTAAACTTCTTTGTACCAAGCGTTTATGTTTGGAGGCTTGTTCTTCAATTAGAACCCACACAGGAAGCAGGCAAAACAATGTCAGTGCACATTTTTATTACAATGAAGACAGAGGTCAATGACTGACAATTACTACAGCTTCATATAGGCAGTAGCAGATCCAGTAAGCCAGCTGAGGATCAAAGGTTGCACAGAGAGACCCCAGTAAAGGTGACAGATGAGGCACAGCGTGATGGCCCTTTCATCAGTAAGAACAATCCAGGTGGGGCTTTCCTCATTTCCCCTATACTCAGACACTATAAGGCCTTATAACAACATCACGTACTTTTAAGGAAGACATTCCACTCCCCTGAAAGATTATTAAATCTGCTGCAAAAAATTCTAAAATGGAACGCTAGCTCGAGATCAATGGTTTAAGTAAGAAAAATGAGACTGGTTAAAACACAGTATTTTAAAAAACACTATACTTTTTCTTATTTAAAAAAGGAAAAACAAGTTTTAAGATACTGAAAGGCTCAAGAGTACAAAAATATTTACCTTTTAGAAATACCCAAGCCCACAGTCACATAAAATAAGTCTCAAAATAAAAATCTTCATAAAAATATGGCCACCTATATTCAACCCAAGTCCTCAAACCTGTCCTGTGCTGATAAAAAGGCTTTCTTGAGAAATTTAGTTATATCGAAACAGTAATTCTTTAGATTAACTCAGTAAAAGTAAAAACCAGATTAAATGCTGCTGTTAGTAGAGAAATTGATTGAGAAGGGATGAGAAGATCAGGAGTCACAGGACACTGGTTCCCTCATGCCATGATACAATTATGGCAAAAGCGTAACCGCAGGAAATGAAAAACAGTATTTCCACTCCCAGAAGCAGCTTGAGTTAATTGCACAAGTTCCTTGCATTTGTTATAAAGCTTAATAGTTGTGCTTGAACTTCAGGGAGAGCCTCATTCTTGTGCCAAGAGCCAGCACAAGACAACCCACCCTGAACTCATGCGCTAGAGATGAGACACTGTGCTTTTGTTGGCCCTTATAGAAGGTGAATCAGGGCTAATTGTTATTTACAGAGGATAAAAATCAGTCTATCAGGTCTGATAGACTTTATGTGACCAAGAAGTGCACATACAGCCAAGAAATACAAAAATAAAAGGCATTACACTCTTCAAACAATGTAATGTTCATAAAACAGTAGTAGCACAATTCTAAGCTCTACATTTGTCTCCATCCAATCTAGTTTTACCGAACTTTAAAAAAAAAAAAAATACATAATCTGTAGGATTTGAAAAACAAAACACTGGTTTTGTTGGTGTTTGGGCTTTTTAAAAAAAACTCCTGTGGTCCCAAATTAGTCCTTTTGAATTTTTAATAGCTGCAGGTGAACATATCCAGTACAAAACATCAGATTTTTGTGAGCATCAAATCACCTTTAAGTTTGTAAATAGGTTTTGCGAAAGCTTTTGAAACTGCAGTGAGTGTTCTTTGAAGGTGCAGAACAAAGTGGTATATATTCAAAGGAGAAATTAAATACTTCGGGAAAAAGAAAAAACAACACCTCAAGAGATCTAAAAACCTGCTTATACCCATATACCATGAAAAACCTGAAAGCTAAAACGGCATGTTTGGACAGGATCACTGACTAGGTACAGCTCACTTTTCTGTTGAAAGTGGGCGTGGCCCACCAGAAAGTCAGCAAATTACAGTCCTTACTCAGTGATCAAGATTTTTCCCCCTTCCCCAAAGACACTGAAGATTCACAAAGCCAAGGGTTTTGGGTGGGCTCAGGCTTTATGAAAAAGCAACAGCTTTTACAGGAACAGGGGGATCCCAGGTCCTGGGAAAAGCAAGTGACATCTAAAGCCACTCTGATGTTATGTTTAAAACACATGTCCTTACAGTAAAGTCTATGTCTGCTCTGCTACAACTGAATTCTGACTCCATTTAGTCTATGGACTTCGGTCACAGATTTCAAAGGAGGACAGGATCTTTCTTTCAGGTTTTGAAAGGCAGACACCCAGCTCCCCTTCCTCCAGTCAACCCACAAAGTGAGAAAAGACACCAGCATTTGTTATTATTTTTTTTTTCCTTTCAGTAGTTTTCATCGAGTACCTGAGTGTCTGAAGACACTGCTGTATTATTCCTAACGCTCACTTCTAGCTTACTCCTCGACTTGTGTTTAGCACAGACAGACCCCCATTTCTCAACGGGGACTGTGTCTGCTGACAAACCCCAGGAATCAGGACACTGAATTACAGACTAAAAGTCCTACAGGAGTAGACAGCATCTGGTCAGTAAACTATGTAATTTGAGGACTGTAGCACAGGGGTTAACAACTATGGTGCAGTAGCAGTTGGGTTTTGTTCATTTTTCTCTGGCAGGAAATGCATTTTGAGATGATCTTGTTCTTCTTTCAGCCCTCTGAGAGGTGTGTCCTTCTTCACAAAGGTGTTATCAGACTTTTAGGACTCTCCTTGGAACTCCTAATGCCAGTGGTTTGTTGCCTGTTTCTGAAACTGAAAGCAAGTAAAAGACGGAGAACTAGAGAACATTTTCCAGGGTGTCATCAGACCTTTCCCTCTCCTATAAGCACCACTACAATAACCATGTTACACTGCTAAGATCAACATTAGATGAAATCTAATGCTCTGTACAGTGTGCCTTGCTGGATGGCAGCAGCAATGCAGCAAACAATGCTTGGATCTTGAATGTCATTCAGCAACTATAATTCAGTTACTTCAGGCTGTTGATGCAAGAAGCCTCTGAGGGGAATGTGGTTTGACTCTAGGATTTCTAGCTACAGTTTGTCAACTGCAAAGCTGAAAAGCAACAGGTCAGACATGTAAGAAGTCCCTTATTGTGATGAAGAGCAACGTGTCCTTTCTCAAGGAACCTGGCCTAGGAATTTTTCTTATTCTGAAAGCATAATGACAGCTCCTTATATTGACCAGGAATTAGATGCAGGGAATTCTAGCTTTTTCACGCTATTATTGCTTACAGGGGAAAATTCTGTTCCAATACCAGTTTTCACTGAGCTGAATGGTGGCTACGCAGCTGCTCTTTGGTTAATTCAGTTTCCCTCTGCTGCTCTAAGAATTTTTCTCACACTGTAGTGGATGTGCATAGATTTGAGTGGAAATGTTTGCTCGGGGTACCCTAAATAGCAGTGTTGGTGGGGCAAGAGAACTGTCATTGCTTACAGCTAAATCATATAAACCAGAGGAAAAGCTGTCCTGGCCTGTCTCTGGCTGCCCAGAAAGAGGCTAGAATGTTGAAATCCTGCATTTAATTTTGAATAGTACCTAAAGAACTTACACTGGAAGAATGAAGTTTCATAATGCATATAATCCTACTAAATAAATAGTTTAAAGGAATAGTTTAAATAAAGAGTTAAGGAGAGTGAATGATACAATAGAATGGAAAGTGTCTGGAGATCTGAAACAACAGCCTCAAAGCACTATGAAGGTCAGCCTTGCTTTGCCAGCACACATCAGCTCTCAGGTTCAGACATTCTGAAGAAATTGTATGATGTCATTGTCTATCGAATTAACAACCCGAAAGAAAACAATCTGAAGGGCTCTTTGAAAGCTTTGAAGTTTTGCAGTGGACCTGAAGAAACATGTTTCCTGATTGTGAAAAGGGACTGTGTTCTGAATTCCTGTGAAGCACAGGATGAATGAAAGCTGCCTTACCATTTCACCTTCAGCATCTGCTCAAAGCTCTCGGGCAGTGGATTGCCATAGCTCTCTGGGAGAAACAGCGTAAGGATCCCAATCAGCACAGTCAGGCTTCCCATCAAGATATATGGTAGGAATCTCTCATAGGCACCTGGCAGAACACAGAACATTCCAACAGTATTTAATGTCCACAACTGACAAATCCACATGTAAAGTTTATATTCCAGACATTGCTGTAATGCAGAATTAATTTGGAATAATTAACTGAAAGATTCACCAATATCAAAGATGAATCCAAAGCTGAGTTACATCTATTACCTGCTAGCAGTCAAAGGGACTTTTTGATTTTAAAGCTTCAACGTGCTCTTAGATAGCCACACCTACCATAATTTCATGCCAACCCCCATGTTTGTATAGCAGCTAAAAGTTTGGGTTGCTTTTTGTTTGTTTATTTGTTTGGGTTTTGGGGTTTTTTTACGTTTTCAGCTGGGATAATCAACATCTTCGCAAGGCAATAGTTCTGATAGAGTCTTCAGTACCACACTGTCATCAAGAACCAAATCCTCTGTTAAATAATACAATATGAAGGAATAAAATTTCTTGTAAGCAATGAAGCACTCATCACTGCCTGAGATCATGTATCCTGCTGGGTTGAAGCAAAAGAAGGGAAGAGACTAAGTCAACTGAACAGGTCAGTTACAGACTAACAGCTCATTAATGGGGAAATGCTTTAATGCCTTCCTTACTGCAAAGGGTGAGAACATCGGGCTTCCCGAGACCCACATGAGGCTCTGACCTTGGTCTACTCAGAATATTATTTTGGACTTGAAGGCAGCAGCCTCTGCCAGCAGCCAAAGCTGGCACACAACCATTTAGGCAGGATGCAAGATCCTCAAGTCACAACAGTACAGCAATGAAAAGATCTTTCAGAAAAAGGATTAGCTAGGAGTTAAAGTATTGAAGATAGAGAAAGTACCAAACCGGACTTGACAGCTTTATTTTATAGTTGGAATAGAGCAATAAGCTTTATAATGTATGGAATAAACTCAGATTAAAGAGAGGACCTCTGGGTATGTCTCACAGAGCCGAAGTTTGTGATCTGATCTCCTCTGTGGTTTTGAGCTGGATGAACTGCAAGGTCCTAATTTAGCTGCAGCAAATAGCAGCAGCTGACACGTTTCTCCTGAAACCTCTTAAAGTTTAAGAAACTATTTCGATGTCTGGAACAAGATTTCTTAAAGACTGAGCTTATGGATACCTGGGGGAAAAACCCCTCACAAACCCACAAAAAACAATCAGTAAAAATGTTATTTTGTATACATTTCTCTCTTAGTGCTGCAATGGAGACTGAAGACCTTAAGGAGAGTCAACAGTCCTGCTGACACTTTTACTTTACATTTGCACTGTAAAAGTATGAAACTAAGACAAGGTATTTTCATCATTTTTGGTAGAGTGTGTTCCAGTTACACTGGAATGCAGATCTGAGTCAACACTGATTAGTTACAGATAATCATCTCCTCTCCCCTTTCCTGGCATGGAGAATCAGCACTAACCCCTCAGCAGTACATCAGCAATGTTCTGCCAGAGCCAGCAAAGTCATGCTCATGTTATATCAAAGATCTAAGCAGGAAACAACACTCGTTGGGGGCAGAGAGAGTTGAGATGGGTCCAGTGATGGCAGAAGGAAATAAATCATGTGTGAATGAAAGAAAGAAGAGATTGAGCACCCCAGATTTAACAATAGGTATTCACAGATACTTCCATCCTTAGTCCCCTAATCTCTATCACTCTTTTGTGTCTGCAACATGAGGAACATTTTTATGTATTAAACAAAAAACCAAACCAAAAAATATTTGTCAGTTAATATATGTGCAGCACTCAGAATGTGATGGCACTGAGTGTCAAAAAAAGCCTATGAGGAAATAAATAATTCTGCTTACAGAAATATTGAGCAATAAGAAAAAGCAAAATGAATGAATGCTGAGGTGACTGGCTTAGAAACTAAAAAAAAATTTTTAAAAAAATCACTTCAAGTAAACACACTTTCATGCTACTTAACCTGTATGTTTTCCATGTATTACTTTAGAGAGCACAAATCCTGGAAATGTTTGGATTCCCACCTGGTTTATCTCCCAACATACCCATCTTGGGATGCCACAGGGACAGTACCATGCAATGAATTTCCTACTGCTGTGTTTCCTTACTTGCAAGACCACTTCTTGTCACACTCTCCTGGGAAACTAACTGGCATCCCAAGATGTGATTATCATTCCAGCCACTCTGTCTGCATAGTTTAAAAACATCATCATTGTATCGGACCAGCTCTAACCCACTTCAGTGATATATGAACAGTCCCTAAAGGAACGAAGTGCCTGATCCTTCTGTGAAGCCCAGGGAGCTCCACTTAATTGCTACCATGTGTGACAGTGAACTCACACTCAAGCTGAGAGAAGTGACTGAAAAGACAACAAGTGAAGGGACTTAAAGCTGAGCCTGCACTGCAGAAGCTCAGACAACTTCTCTGGGCAGTTGTGTGGTACAAGGCAAGAAAGACAAGATATCTCACCCAGGTAAACAAAGTAAGGAGCAATGATGCTGCCCAGCCTGGAGGCCGTGGAAGTCGCTCCGACTGCCATGTTTCGCACTAGTGTTGGGTACAGCTCCACATTGTAGACATAAAGCATTGAAAACGCAGCTGTGATGCCAAACTTCCCAAGCATCACCAGTCCAACAGAGAGGACATTAAGTTCTGGAGGAGAAAAAAATAAAATCAAGGTGAATAAACAACACCCTGTGCTCATTACTTGTATTACTTTTATGTCCAAAAGACTGTATTGCTGTGTTTTTCCTAAAGGTTGTGAGTTTGGTGCTTTAGGGTTTTTTAATTATACAAAGTATTAACCCCATCCCTAGATGACTCCAAATTCCCCACTAAGCATAATGCAGACGCTCAGATTATTTTGTATTTTTCAGATTTTGGTTGTCTTCAAGTAAAATAGCATTCTTGAAATGGAACACTACTCTGGATTACACAGCAATAAACTACAAGCTTGAACCCACCCCTTTTCACAAAATCCTATGGAGATTTACACACAGTGAAATCTGGATGCAGGTTTTTGTAGCCTGAAAGCACAACTAGATAAATCACAGTACACTTTTGGCTCTTATTTTAGAAGCTGGTTCCCCTGAACTATATAAAGCTCAGTAATTTGACACAATAAATGAGAGTCGAGTGTGACTCAGCATATACATATGCAATAAAAAAAACTAAAGCTGCAAGGGATCAGCATAAACTCGGCCTCAAATTCTAAATTTGATCCTGGTTTCCAGTAATTTTGCAGAACTATTACACAGTGCCATAAAATATTTTGAATATTTCATATACTTAAGTCACATGTTTAATTTTGTACCTGCAGGAACCAGCTGAATGAAGAGGACAACACTTCCCCCTAAAAAAAAGGTGCCAGATAAGGAGTAGCGCCGTGGGAGGAAGCGGAGGAGAAGCCAGGCAATCACATAAGCTGGAACTTCAATAACAGCTGAGAGGAAACAGTTGACATAGGCATTTCCATGCCAGTCTGGAGTACTGAGGGACAGGCCAAAGTAACCAACTGATGTGAAAAACCTGAGAAAAGCAATAAAACCAAATTATTCCAGAAACAGCAGTCTCTGAATGCCTCCAGTGTTGCCTCAGATGCTGTTACAAAAATAGGATATCGCAAAGCACCGCCACAGGCATTGTGGCTTAAAAAAGTCTCAGTGGCAACCTCATCTTTCTAATTCTGTCATCCCATCCAGTGATCATATCCACAGCAGTTTGAAGACACCTCAGATTTCTCTGTCCTTCCTGCATACACTACACCAAGTAAAAAGCTTTGTGGAAGTCATTCACAAAGGCTTTTCACTGCAATGGACTCAATGATACAACAAAACTCTTGCAAGCTTCCCAAGCCAACTACATTCCTACTTGTAGCCAGTGTCAGGATCTCCCACCCTCAGCAGTTCCATTACACCTTATTTAATCTTCACAGAGAGCTGGATGTTCAGGTTTCAAATCTCAGGAGTGCCTCACTATGGCATGCCAAGTGTGCTAGCCAGTTCCTTTCTGCTGAGGGGAATATGGACAGAAAAGGGTCCTGGTTTGTCTATATGGCATTACTGGGTCCTCATTTCTTGTGGCTGCCCAGGCAGGGGCCAGGATCTCACTGAGATGAGCACAGTACAGAAACAGAACAAAAATGCTGGCCATGGGTCTGGCTCTTGTTATGTTACTGAGTTGCTGCCTTTGCTTCAAGAAGAACATTCCTCTTCAAATAGAGATTACAGAGATGGGAGCATTTAAAAAAAAAAAAGGCAACATACTTCAAAATACACAAGTTGTTACATATAGTTTTCTAACTATTTTACATCTGAGTCACGGCTAATGTCTCCATATTCATATTAATCACCCATATTAATGTGCGTGCGAGGACATCAAGGGCCATGTACCAGCCAAAAACCACTGGAGCTGGGCTCCAAGGCTCAGACTTATCTAAACCTGTGGTATGTGCCCTCAAATCAGAAACTGTTCTATTGCCTGGGTACTTTAGGAATACACATTTCCTTACCACAAAAGTAATGACATAATAGTAATAGTTGCAATGTTTCGGGTTCGAAATAGGTCCAGAAGGATAGCCTTCTGCTGCTGCTGAGGCTTCGAATCCTGCATCTGAAGGAAAAAGGAAAACAAAACCAAAAAAATTCCCACACACCTAAGAGCAAAACAACCTCTGCTACCCACAATCCGGGCAGTTACGAAGTTATGACTATCAGGGGATAACTAGTCAGCCCAAGGGCCACTTCTGCACCAGGGAGCGCAGTCCTTAGGTGGAGCTTGTCTCTACTACCAGCTGTACTCATGGTAGTTTCCATTGCACCACGATGACTAATTAGAATGGAGTATCAGCTGACCAGACAGACAAGTTAACGTTTCTTTAAGGATCTCACACAGTACTTGCAGAAGTAACCTCATTACCAAAGGCATTTTTCTGTCCGTTCTGTGCACTGTCCATTCAACTCTATTCAACCTTCATAAGTGATGTGAAATAAATGTAGGAAATCACCAAGTTTTGCTGCCTGCCAGCACCCTGACAGGGAGAGGAACAGATGAGAGAGGTTGGTGAAGTGGCCAGGGCACATCATAGGAGCGTCCACTGCCTCAGACTGGAGATGGAAGGTCTAGTTTGAGGCTTGAAGAAGGAATCTTTTGGGTAGCATTAGGGTGCCTTTTTGCCTGCACACTTTGCCTTTGCTAGGGCAAAGCAGCACTTGTGGCCAGGCTTCCCCCAGGCCCAAAGAACAAACCACCCTGGTTCTCCCTACAGGACTATCCAGGAGATACCCTTTCCTAGGAATAGATGATAGTTTCCAAGGAATGTCTTTCTAGTAACGTTTGAAAAATACTTCCAACATGAGACTTAGCATGCAGACATCATCCTCAGGCTTTTCTGGACAGACACTTTGGCACACAAAATTTCCATGAAAGAGGTGTCTCCTTGTTTTAAGGAAATATGCAGGAATGATAAAATGCTGCAACCCAAAAAAGTCATGCCCAGTTTGAAAGACATCTGAGGCCTGGCTGTGAAGTAAGGGAAGTGCTTTTCCATGGTTGGTGTAGAATGAGCTTCCCATAATTGGAACATGCATTTCAATTTACACTAAAACTTCCACTTGGGAAAGAGATCTTTAGCCAAAATGTGACAGTCAAGTGACAGATCCTGCCCAGGGGAGGGGTAACTTGCAGCATCTCTATCCTGCAGTCACTGCAGAGGAGCACACGGTGCTTTGCTTTCTGCTCTATCAGGAGACACAAAACGCAGGTGCCAGTATAAGGGAGTAGAGGAAGATTTGACCTGCAGACACATGGTCATTGGTGATGCAAGGCTGGAAGAGTCTTTGCACAAGAAAAATGTGCCTCTTTGGGAGGAGCTCCAGTGAGGGCAGAGCCAGCAAAGGGGGAGATGAGCACACGAACCAGCCATCCCACTGTGGAAATGCTGCTCCCTGGCTTGCTGGGCTGCCAGTTTTGTATTAGACATTCTTCTTTTAACCAAAAGATATGAAATACAAGAAAAACACAATTTTGAAGAAGAGCTTGATGTTCTTCACTGTCTTCATTCACGTCATGGTTTTCAAGTCCCCTTGTAGCACTTGGGTGCTTTGGCTGGTTTGTGCAACCTGAAGAGTCCCTCAGCCTCCATGCGGCCCCAGCTCGCGTGGCTGCTGATTTAGGGTCCTCTACACAGCCCCCCTGCAAAGGGCTGTTGCTCTACTGCAAACCGCTAATAATGCACTAAACTGAAATGGGCACAAACACATTTTCCTTGGGTCTTTGCAGTGCCAAAAGGATGAGGCAATCTGGGTGACCCTTGCTTTGAAAACCACAAGAAATCACTGCTGAGGAAGAGAATTTTACTGTAAAAAGCAAACAAATAAAACCTCTCTCTGGGTTCTACTTTGATCTTGCTAACCCAGCACTTACTGCAGACCAACAGTCACTGCCAGCCCAAGAGCTGTTGGTGCAAACCAGTTTTCTGCTGGCATTTCCCAACAAGTCAACCAGCCAAATGGGGAAGTGCCAGCAAGGTAAAGTACCAGGATGTATGAAACATACCTCTGCAGTATCGAAAAGCACGGCTGGGGCTGGAATACCATTTATTTTTGCAGCCTTTCGGATAATGGCTTCTGCCTCCTTATATCTTCCCTGGGAGATCAGCCACCGAGGAGACTCAGGAATGACCCTGTAATAAGTTTCAGAATAAATGACTGAATGTTTTCCCAAAAGTAAAAAGTTATAAATAACATATTTATTGTGTCTATGAGTTACACTCAGATCTCACAGATTGCTTGCAGCAGGAGACAGCCAGCACAGAAGCACGTGGGCAATGTAATTGAAATATATGGGGCTGTTTTATTCTCATGCTAAAGTAGATGCTTTGTCCTCAGTGGTTGTTTTTTAAGGAATAATTGATGTCCACCAGATGTCACCAGATAGACAGAAAGAATGGGGGTAGCTTAGCCAGTATGAATCAAAAATATTCTTAGGAACTGCACACAAAGTGGAAATGCTTTAAATACGCACAGGGTGTATTTAAAGGTTCTGTGTCATAGGAATCGTATATGCAAACCTCACCATATTACCACAGCTCTGAGGCAGATTCTCCCAGGCAGATGGCAGGGGCAGTGTCCCCTTGCAGAGTTGATGACATTTTCTAATCAATTACAGGCACATGTTGAGTGAATTAACATCAAACATAGGACAGAAAACTTTTAACTTTCCTTAACTAAATCCTTTAGTCTTAACAGATGCCACCTTGCTCCCTTTAGCCAGCAGCACTTTTTCCTCTCCTTGGAACAAAGCAGGTCAGACACTCCTTTTCTGATGAACCCTAAAAACTGACTCAAAGCCAGGTCAATAATTTCAAACATCAGATGATTTATATCTGATCATTAATCACTAATGGGACTTTCTGTAATATGAACTGCCTGCACTGCTCTTCTTACTGGGAAAGCTGAGGATCTTGAGACTGCAGAGACAATGCCGGGAACCTTCTGGAGAATTTGGAAGGGAAATGAGTAAAAGAGCAAGAATGGCACAGAGCAGAGGATGTGCAAGTCACATGGCCCGTGGAAGCAGTGGGTCCACATGCCCAAATGCCAGCTAACACCAACCTGCCTTGGCAGAGCTTTGCCAGTGCACCTTGATCTCCATCTGCCCCCACACAGGCCCCAGACAAAGTGCCGTCAGAAGAAGTTTTTGGCATTTTTAAGTGTGAGCTTTTAAAAGGCCTGGGAATTCCCACCCCATAGATTTCAAAGCAGGACTCTGAAGTCATGCTTTGGGGACAAATTTCCTGTGCCTCACAGTGCCTGTTCTATAGCCAACATCTGAGAGGCTCCCACCCAAAACCAGCCTCCCCAGAGAACACCTGCTTGGTGCAGAGGGAAATGCTGCTGTGATGAAGGAGTTTGAAACACTTCAAGTTAAATAAGCAAACTGACCCTTAAACAGAATCAGACTGTCTTTAAAATCCAATGACAGCAGAGGTGGAGCTGAAAACCATTTTAAAGGTTTGGTTTGAAGACTAAGGTTAAAAAAACCCCCAACTAACCAACAAACCATCAGCAGATACTTCTAACAAGACTGGCACATGCAGAAGGTCTTTTAGACTATAGAAGAGTGTGTCTAAATCACTTAACTGTTATAACGATGCTAACTGCTCACTTATAGGTATAACTTTTTCAAGATAGCAAGAAGAAATGAGTTCCCTGAATAATATGAAAGAACTCCTCCTGTTGTGAATTATCCTTATTTTAAGAGTGTGAGTGATACCTTGCTTTTCCTTTCCTATTTTCAAACACCTGTCCCTTCTGAACACAGCAGATGCCCAAGGTAGCAACAGAACAGGGCTATCTGCCCTTCTTCAGTGCTTCTGTCCAGCTAAAAAGAGCAGGGCTTCAAGCACACAGACAGCACACACAAGGCTCTCTACGTGGTTACTCAACTTAAAACTGGCAAGAAAAAGCACACAAAAAATGCCCCCTCAAGGCAAAGCCTTCTCACATGGTGAATAGAAAAGTGCCCCTCCTCTCTGACCCCCTGCCATTACCCAGCACCTAGCACAAAGAGCATCAGTCGGGAGGAGAGGTGTGAAGCGTGGCCTTGGCCTGGACTCACCACCAGAGTGGTATGCAGAATAGCCCCGGGACAGTGAGCGCCAGCAGCAGCATCCGCCAGTCTCTGATGAAGTAAGCAAACAGTGGCAGCAACATGTAGCCAATTGCAAAAAATATGCAAACTCCTAATGTAGAGAATAGAATACGAACTGATTTGCCAAGAATTTCTGTGCCTGTTTAAAACAAGGGAGGTTGGATTAGCATTTTAACTCTTTGTTTTCAAGCATGACTAAATACTTTCTTGCATTTACATAGAAAAATAAGCTAAACAATCTTAGAAAAGAGCAGCACAGCACAGACCCGCCTGTACAGGAAAGCTGCTGGGAGTACTGGGAACCTTCAGATAAAGAAGCTACTTCTGTTTACTTTGATTAATGCATTGGCAGAGACAGATAAGGACAGGCATGGGGCATGGCCAGCAGACTTCCAGAAGCCTTCCCCACACACTCACCTAGGACACAGCCTGCTTCCGCACTTAACCCATCACAATTTAAGATGCAATTCACTGCTGGGTAGTTCTGGAAGAGCAAAGGTCTGAGCACAGCAGACTGACATGGGATGGAAGGATGTGAATTTACAGTGAGGTGAGGTGGGAACAAATTTTCCACCTATTTTTTGGAAGAGAAGAAAGGTTGGAATGTTGGATCAGCACATCATAGGCTGAAGAACAGAACCAGGGAAGAGGCCATTCTCTAGCAATGTTACTGTTCCAGTAGCCAGGCAGCAGTCAGGGAAAGCATCCTGCAGCCACTGCACCATGCAGCAACCTAATATTGAGTAATAAAAACTGAGACTGTTCTGAGCCTTAAACAGCACCTAAATTCTTTTACAATAAAACACCCAGCCACTGCTTAATAGAATTCAATGATGCCCTCAGGTCCACCTCACTTCTCCTTGAGCTCTCAGCCCCTGGTCTACAGAGCTCTCCTTCACATTAACACTGCAAGGGTCACAACTGCCACAGTTTGATCTGGATTCAATTAAAATGCAAACGACACTGAGCGAACAGGAGAGTCACAAATTGTGGAGAGCGTACTTGGGTTGTGTATCATGGCAAAAACTCCAACATTTATTATTGCAGAGAAGATGGAAAAAAACACCCAAGACTGGAAAACCCTCCTATTTAATAGTTACATGAATTCTCATTTCAGAAATCTGGAGTAACTGAATAAAGTCATGGCAAAAAACCCTGAAAATAAGAATTCGCTAGGCTAAAACGAGTGTGTGGGGATAAATGATACCATCTTCCTCTTGACTTGCTCTTGTTTAGAGGGGCTTTGTTTGGAGAGGTCTGATACTTGAAACATTGGTTTATACCTGTTAAATGTTACATTATAATTTGTGTCAATTCAAAGCCAATATGAGATGACATCTTTCAACTACAATTCCCTTGTCTCCTGCCTTTCCTGTTCCCTCATTCTCCTAGCCATGGAGTAATATGTCCAACAATTCTTGGACAATACCAACATGCCTTCACAAACCTCTGTAGTGTTTTACAGTCCTAGAACCTGAACACAACGGTTTTGAGCACAGAGAATAACTGAGGCCTAAAGCTAAGAGAGAAATTTCACAGCATGTGGTTGAAAAACCCCTAACATTGACTACAAAAGTTCACCAACAACTCAGGAGGGAACTATTCTCATGAAGGTGGGCAATAGTGCAAAGGGCAGCATGAGCCTGAGTGGCTAAGGATGCTGAAACAGGGTCTGAGCTACATATTGGGAGGCAACACAGGTTTGGATGTTGCAAGTTTGAACGAGAAGAGAAATCTGCACTGAACTTGGGAAAAAACCCACTGGACTTGGGGATGGAGGGTGCCAGGGCTGCAGCATAGCCAGGGTCAATAGGGCCTTTATAGGTGCTGGTGCCACTGCTCCCCTCCCAAGCACAGGTCAGCTCTGCCCGCTCTTGGATGAAAGAAGGGGAGCATCTCCAGCACATCCTGTAATCAGGATGGGCTTTCTTAAGGAGTCACTTTTCTTTTTATGGGTGTATTCTCCTATTCAGCACCTCTATCATGTGCAGCTTCCTGGAAGCTCCTAGGTTTGCCTTGCCACAGGGAGAAGTCACAGTGCTTATGGGGACATGCTGGCTGTGGAGTGTAGGGTGGGAAGGACCACCCTCCATAAGTACCTCCCTCCTCACCCATGACAGTCAGCCAATGGCTCACTTAAATAAGGAAGCTAATGTCTAAGTTGTCTTAGATTAATCCTGCCCTTAGAACCAGCCTCAAGACTGCTGGGGAATGGCCAGCACTGCTGGGAAGTGCCCCAGGCATCTGCCTCTCTGCTCCCTGAGATCCATCTCTGCTGTGACAACTCTACAAAGGAGAGGATGGCAGAAGAGACAACAAGATGGGGCGAGGGTGAGCAAACAACAGCTAAGCAATTAAACAAGCCTAATGATACCTGGGGAGACCCAGACCCCTCTCTCAACAGTAGGACCATTTGCCCAGTGGGGTGTTCCTGGCCCTCTCTTCCAGCTTTGCTTCTGCTGAGCACTGAGGCAGCATCCCAATCCACATCCAGCTGTGCCCCACATTCCCAGGGGAGTTGGGAGCTAAATTCCTGCCTGATCAGAACTTGCACCTCTGTGCTACACAACACACATGTGTTTCCACAAGGATTTTGAGCTTTACCCAGTGCTGTACATCGCAGCCTTCCCATGACAAGCATTTGTTCCTGCTCCATCAGCTCCCCACAAGAATTAAACTACCAGGACAGTGGGAGCAGTGGCAATGGTGACAGCAATGGCAGGAACAGTGACAATGGTGATGGCAACAAGGGATCTCCCTGCTGACTGCCTGACCTTAATCCTCCCTGCGCCACAGGCAGCAGTGACTCATGGCTGCTTGGGGACACAATGCTGTGTCTTCTGCATAGCACTGACTTCATATTATGCTCTTCTGAACTATTTTTTTCCCTGTTAAAGCCTCATGGGGGAGGAAAGACCAGCATTAACTATTAATATACAATTTAAATCTAGCTCACATTACAATTTATAAATTGTAATGCCGACACCAGGGGTTTAAAAACAGCCATAAATATATATGTGTTAAAGACAGCTCTTGCAAATCCCAGTTTCCCCCCTGAGACCTGCATCACTCATCCCCATAATTTGCCCATGCAGTTGCCTTTCCTGAAACCCCCCTGCCTAGTGGGAGCCTCTGTGGGGTCCCCTTCCCCATGGGGTGCCTCATTCCCTGCAGGAGTTCCCAGGCAGCAACTGTAGCCATGCAGCTGCTGGGTCTTTCCCCCTTCACTCCCCATAGAAAAGAAAGCAAACCCTAGCTTCTAAAACTTAGGACTTTATCACTGATCTCCACACTGAGAGCAATGACCTTTTGGTTAATGGGGCTTTGGCACCCATCCAGCTCCTCTGCTCTGGTCCCCCTGACAGTCACTGTGCCTGGAAACGCTGGTTTGCTCCAAGGCTTTGCATTCAGGTACGCACTGACCTCTCTGCAAAGGGTGCAGAGGGAGGCAGGGATGAACCCAAATGCCTTCTCTATCTCAGACCTGCTGCTGCTGCTAAACCCTGAATGCTGTCTTGAACATCTTCTCCAAAAAAGGAATGAAATGGATGTTTATTTAGACACTTCCTGCTCTCTTCTTTTTCTCTAAACCTGTAGAAAGTATAGGCTTGAAGAATGGCAGAGCAAAAAAAAAATCATACTGGCCTAAAGTAGGAATTTTACCAGTGAAGATTTACCACTGTCTAATTAAATGATCCAGGTTCAGAAGGGAAAAAAAGTAACAGTACATTCAGCAAACATTTAATCTAATGCAAACATATTCATACCCAAAATGAAGGCCACCACGTAGTTAGAGATCTGTCCCATCCCCACAATGAGAAAGAGTACTGTGAACATCTCCCAGCTGGTGGAAAAGATCTGCAGGAAGCTGAAGCCAGTCTGTACAGCCATTGTCAAAAAAAGGATATGCTTCCTGCCAAACCTTTGGTAAAGAAAAAGATTATTACTGAAACAGCATGTATTTATGGTGGGGGCTATGTAAGAGGGCACAAGGCAGAACAAATATCCAACCTCAAGTGATGCATCTTAGCACAACCTGAAGTTCTGTTCATCTTAAAGAATTTTATTATTTTCATATGCACTAAAAAATACTAAAATTTCCAAGATCCACGAGACAAACAGAGAAGAAAAGCAATGAGCAGAAAACTTCAGGGAGCCACTAGACATAGATTAAGCAGACTAGGCAACAGTACAATAGGGAGAGACATGCAGACTGCAAGCCACACACCTGAAAGTTAGGAAATGATGGCTTTTAGGCTACTGGCATCTATACTTTGCAACACCATTATGCTTTGAGTGTGTTAAATAGCTTTGTCAACTGGTTTCAGTCCGAGTTGCCAGACATATTGCACCCTTTCTCTCACCTGTTTCTTTGCATTAGGATTACGTGGCATGTTGTCCTGGAGAGGCAGGACAAGCTCATGTACGGGTTTTCATACCTGTGGGCACAGACGCTGCATGGGCTGCATCGCCTGCTGCCTGCAGCAACCCTTAGGAAAAGCTTCTGTAGCAGTCATCAGGAAATTGCTCAGGTATAGGTTCAGATCATACCCCTTTACTAACAAAACTCCCAAATAATCCAAGGAAGCTCATGCAGGAAAGCATAAGCCACGCTCTCAGTGGCTGTGCTGCCACCAGGGCAAACACACTTCCTCAAATGCTCCCACTGGGCAAATGGCACCACTGGGATTTAGTGATTATCTCATCTCCCTTTCAAACAGTAACACCAACTGACTTCTCCATCGGGGCAGGAGTCAGGAGATTAAATTCAGATCACATGGAATTTAATGCTGGAGGCTTTAGGATTAAGACTCCCAGTGAGTTTTGAAACCTCTCTGCTAAGCACCGAGAGGACCCCTGCTACCTTATTACATCCTCATTCCCAGACAGCAGTCAAAGCAGGATCAGAGATCCCACCATAAGAGTATGGACACAGGGCTCAGGGCTGTAGGGAGAGGGGAGCAGAGACTTGCAGAGGGACTGTTCTGCATTCAATACTTGTAAGGCCAAAACCTCAACACTGCTGAGACAATTACCAAATGTATGTAATGATTTACATGTACTTAGTGAGATGCTATGACAATTGCTATCCATTTTCAGGTTATCTTTTTTCCTTCCTCTCATATGTCCTTACTCTATCCTACCATATAGCAAACCATCTATTCTATGCAGAGATTCCATTTAAAGGGCAAGTTTCTATCTTGCAGCTCTGACAAGGGATTATCAGTTAATGCGCGACAAAACCCAGCATCTTTTAAACTACCAAAAAGGCTGGATAAAGAAACAAATGGGAAGTGGGTTGTGATAGGAAACCCACTGCATGAATCTGCAAAGCAGCCACATGGGCTCCTTGTGGAGATCAGTCCCTGGGCTCTGAAGTGCCCAAGAGACAGAAATCCTTCACCTGGGGTAGACCAAGATGGGATGTTTGGAAGAAGCCAGGCCAGTTTGATCAGAACTCAGAGTATTGGACATTTAATTCCTTTTGTCTCTTAAAAAGGAATGCACCAGCCGTGGCTCCAGGTCTGCCCTGCTCTGCCCATAGCATTACCTGTCTGAGAGCTGCCCCGAGATGAAAGAGCCGATGAGAACCCCCACGAAGAAGAGGGAGGTGGTCAGTGGGGCTTTCCAGTCATCCTCACACACCAGGTTCCACTGCAAGAGAAAGGCCTGTGCTCAGACACAGCCTCAACGCTGCGCCGAGCCTCGTCCAGCACAGGGGCTGCTGGTTGGAGACACACACATTTCCATGCAAAGGAATTCACTTTCCATGCAAAGGAATTCACTTTCCCCATATCCACACTTCCACCCATCACTGGCACTGTTTTCTTGGTCAAGGTCACTGTTGGAACATCCTGTTTAAAGCACAGGAAAAAGAAGGGAAAGTGATTGCCTCTCCAGGCAACTCCATGAGGCCAAAACACCAGCAGCTGTCTGACACATTGCCTCTGTAGTGGATGAGCAGCCAGCAATGCCAAACCTAATAGGAACCTGTGTGTGCAGCTCAGGGACTGCCCTGGACCTGTTTCCAGCACAATCCTCCCATCACATACCCACCAGACCCCTGGACCTGGCTCCCCATCATCCAAGATACTCCCACCAGTGAAACAGAGCAATGGAGAAGGGTAAAGAACCATCCCAGCTAAGGACAGCTTCCAGTTTACCTCTGCCAGCACAAAACCTGCTGCATCTCTATAAATTCTGAGTCTGACAAAACGTACGTAAGAAGACGCACAGAATGAAATCTCTTTTCTTGCACTCATGTATTACCAAATTCTGTTCCACCCCACAACCTGCACCACTGACTTGCCACTCATCACTCACAGCCTCACAACTGCAGCTGGCTGGGGCTGCAGACTTAGGACAGGAGCCAGTGTGGAAACTTGCACCTAAAATGACTCATAACCTCAGACAAGGTTTAAAAAAAAATAAAAATGGCATCATGAGCCTCTGTCCACCGAAGTTACAGCTGAGCATGTTTCTTCCAAGGCTTGCTCCCTTCCTGGTGACTCATGTCCTGGTTAAGGCATGCCTGCCAGGAGCACTTAGGAAGAGGCTTCAAACAAGTCACTCTCAGATCAGATAATTCTACCACCATGGTAAGTTAATTAGATCACAGATCAAAGTATGGCATAATTTTAATAATTAGTCATGCTATCAAAGAGCGGGGCCATTGCTTGCACCAGCAGTCACCTTCTGCCTGGAGAATGGACAGGCCAAGCACAGGCAAAGGCTTGGTGATTTCTTGGAGCAGAAACCTGCCCTCAGAGCTGCTCAGGCTCCTCACTCAGCTGCAGGCAACAAGGAGCAACTCTTGGGTTACAGAGACACCCAGGTGCTGTCTGATGGCACCACAAGTCCTGCCAAAAACAAACCACCGGTGGATTGGTGGCTGAGCTTCACTGCTGCTGCAGAACAGGCAGGCAAACCCCAAAACAAGGGGGAAGGTGGTGTGGTTTGATGCAATTTGCTTTGGACTATAATTTAGGAGAGAGATGCAATCGGTGCCTATTTTCAGGCAGAAGTACACTGCCAGCAGAGGGGAGTCAAGTACTTCTGCCCTTTACCCAGCCTGCAAAGTAACACCAGCTACATGACAAAAAAAGAAGCTGAGGTTAAAAACACAGCCCATGCCTCTTCCTGAGGAACAGATACATCTTCAGTGCAGGAACAAGGAGACTTATGGACTAAAATGTGCCTCCAAGACTTAAATCTGATTAAGAAAAAAAGAACCCTATGGCAGCATTTTCTGTAAGGTATTTTCTCATCCCTTCTGGGAAGGGAGAGGTGGTGAAGTGCGGGCCCATCTGGGCACAAACCTGTGTTTATCTGCATTGTGTTTGAGAAGGTGGAGGTTAGCACGTGGGTCAGTGGGGCTCTGGGACATTCAAGGATGCTAGTTGTGAAAAACAGATGCAGGGATCTGCTCCACCTATCAAAGAAAACAGATTGCTGTAAAGAAGGTTGGTGGAAATCAAGTCCAGTATTTAAAACAAAGCAAAATTCAGCTACAAAAAACATGGCATTAAAAGTACACTGCAGAGGTCTTTCACTATGTCCTGCTGCATCTCCCTTTTCCCACTTGGGGAAAGCTGTTGACTAACAGTGTGGCAGAATTTGCAGCTGATACAAACAACTGTTAATTATCTGGGTGCTGAGCACCCTGGCCTGGGGCCACCAGCATGGCACCTGCTCCCAGACCTTCAGACTTGAGTTGCTTGAGGTTAAGGATAAGAGTTTTCAAAATGCCTTCATGGTGCCAAAGGCACTTTGGCTGTAAAATAAACCAAGATAAATAACAACTTGCCCATGAAACTGCATTGCCTCCTTGGTGTCAAATGCCTCCTATCCAGGTGTCCGTTCC
Organism: Eulacestoma nigropectus; assembly: GCA_013397775.1. Taxonomy (NCBI): domain Eukaryota; kingdom Metazoa; phylum Chordata; class Aves; order Passeriformes; genus Eulacestoma; species Eulacestoma nigropectus. The sequence goes on along the minus strand of VZTE01003694.1, from coordinate 125,520 downwards.
ACCTTTTCCCATGACATTTTGCATACCTAGCAAAAATTCACTGTACAGGGTCAAGTCTTTAAGATTTGGGGGATAAACAAAGTAAACAGCATACAGCAGTTGGCTGTCCAAAGAGGGGTTACTGTCTGCAGGAACTCACTGCATTTGACCAGAAAACACACAAATACGTCAAATCCATCTGACTTTAAGTATACCTGAAGCTGCTGAGTGAACAATCCACCTATTTTAGCTCAAATAACACATGGTACCTGAGCAATATAGCCCTACTCTACAGGTACACCTCATCTCCCAAATTCTAACCTCCCATCCCTACAGGTGCTCATGCCAGGGCACTGCAGAGTGATCAAGCACATATCAACATGGTAAGGTTTCACTAGTGCTTCAGTGTATAGGGAAGAGTGAAATGTAGCTTATTTGACCCCTTCCTCAGAGGCTGCATCTGTCACAGACAGCACCAAGCACACCATGGCTACAGGAGCTACAGCCCAGCCACAGCTTAACTGCCTACAGCTACAACTTCCAAACTGTCTCTACTGGGTTAATTATACATTAACCAGAAAATAAGTAATTCTGTAATGTCCCTGGCAAAGCAGACTGGGGAGCAAAGTTCATGTAAGATTCCAAGCAAGGCCTCTGAATACTAAGAATAGGAGCTGCTCAAGAACACTGATATTAAATCACTTTTATTCCCATCAAATCCCTACAACTCTTTCTGATGAGCTCCCAGCCACTGGAAGAGCCAATTATGCTGGGTGTGGCTGGTAGGAACAAAAGCTTTCTGAAAGACTGAAATTGCTGGAGAAGGTGCCCCTGACTGCCCAAAGTACCCCCCCTGCCAATCAGAAATCACTAATTAACATCCTGAGTACAACCCATTCACATCAGAGGAGAAAACACTAGTGGAGCCTTGTGTAAATGGGTGGGTCTACAAACCAGGGAAAATCTGAACTTGATTCCAAGAGTAAAGCTGACAATGAATAACTCAAGAAGTGGTAATTATTCACAGATGGCCCCATCCTGCTCCCTGGGAACCAGGGCCAGCAAAGGGACCAGCTCTGCTCGGTGCACAAGTGACAAGCACAGGCACCTCCATGCCCGAGCAAAGGGCAGGCTTCCAGGGCTGGGCAGGGCTGCTCTCCACTGATGGAAAAAGCCATAACAGAACAGAAAAGACCTTCAGATGCCTTCAAACCTCACCAGTTCCTATCCAGTCTCTTGCCTCTGCCAGTCCCAAAAGCTTCTGGTTTCTACCTTCATTAACATCAGTGCCAGGGCTGGGACAGGGACTGAGCAGAGTGACACAGGTGACACACAGCCCCAGCAGAGCCTCTGGCACTCACTCTGCCCTTTGCAGGGGCCTCAAAGTGGTGTCTGGGGTACATGCCATGCCCCAGTGGTGGAGAGCAGCTCAATGTGTCCCTAGGGAGTGGTGCTGGGTAACAACCTGGCTCAAGGGAACTAACTGGATCCTAATGCCTGCTCCTAAGGGCAAAACTGGTGCTTGTCCTTGAGCCTCTAATTTGTGTTTGATCTGAGCATCATTATCTGGAAGAAAAAGAGAAGCAGATTAAGTTCCAGAAAGAGAATAAAAGAATACCAATGTAACAGACCCCAGGAGCCTGCCAAGAGGAAAAGGAAACCCTGCAGCCCCTTCATCTCCGCCAAGAGATCACTCTTGACCCCACAGTGACTCACATTTCCACTTGCTCACCATTACATTTACAGTCCCTTTCTTACATCATCCTGGCCCGATGATCACCTGTGGACACATTCACTTTTCCCCATCATCTCCATTTTAAGACCATGCAAATGACTCATTCTGGGATTCTCTGTTCCCAGAGTTTAGCATATCCTCACAGACCAAGTAACACAGGTGCTGAGTTAGTATGTCCCACTTCCCTTCAAGCAGCAATAACAACAGGATTTAATGCAACTGAATGAATCAAATGAAGTCTCCAGTGCTTAATCCTGTACCATCAAGTTCTGCTCTTCAATTGAGTTCTTGAACTGAAGCTGTTTCTTCACTGAGCTCTTCTGATGGCAAGTCCTGGCTTGTCTTTCCTAATACAGAGAAAAATGTTGAGTACAAAAAAAAGCATCTCAAATTTATCTAAACTGCCTCTTTCCAGCATTTCATCAGTGCCTGTTTTCCTTGTTTTGAAATAAATTGTGCATTTTTTCCAAATGTCCATGACAATTTTGAAACAAAACAAGTATCCTTCTTTTCCATCTGGCTTACAGATGGGAACCTGGCACTTGGTTTCCATTTCTGAATGTGCTATTGCCTCTCTGGCATGCCCCAGGTCCCGTGGCAAACCCCACTGCTGCATCCCATCTGAATCCTGCACAGAATGCTCTGTTTGGCATCTGCCAACATAAATTATTTACTGTTCATTAAGAAGAATCACATTTCTCCTCCTTTTGCTTCATTTACTGCCTCTCCCAGAGCAAGCACTGACTCCAAAACAGAGATTACAAGTTCATAGACACCCCAGGATAAACTGACCTCCCTCTGGCAGTGAGAGTGGCATTGTCTGTGCCAGTAGTGGCCACCAGGCACCCACCATGCAGCCATGCCAGCCCGTGGGTTACAGCTGGGCAAGTGGGCAGCCCAGGCTGCTGCTTCAGTTTGCCCATGGCCAGGAGCAGGGCAAGCTTCCTATACACCCCCACCTTGATATGATATTGTGAGGGATCTCCAGCGACTGAATACAACTGCCAGCACAAATGGCAAGTGTCACGTGTGCCAGTGACTTCCCTTTGAGCAGGTGACAGGAGGCTGACATCCCCTGCTCACATCCAGCCTGCCTAGCATGTGGCTGAACCCATGTCTGCACATCCCTAGCACAGACCCTCCTCCTGCGTCCTCAGGGCACAGACCCCTTGCCTGATCATCAGAACCTTTCCTGGCTGTGCCATCCTTCGATGGTTTTTTTGGTGGCAGATGTTGCTGCTGAGTCACAGGGACTCGTGAGGAGGGTTCCACACCCATTCCCTGTCATGAACCCCGAGAGTGAGCCAACAGTGCATGAAGAGGGCGGCCCTTGGCTACCTGGGGCATGCTTGCCTGAAGGACCGCGGAGCCTGCCAGCTGCCATTGCCTGGCATGAGGGTGAGCCCATTATTCCCTGAAACCCCTTACACAACGCAGAACAGCAGCGGCACTCCTACAGCTTCAGAGGAATCATTTTCCTTCTCTAACGGAGCTCCACACTCCGTGCCAGAGTTACAGAAGAGCACGTCCCTCCCACCATACCATGGCACAGCCAGAAGACCCAAACAAGTGCTTACATGACCCGGCACCGCTGATGTTCCCACATGACAGTCTGTACAAATGATGCCACGGCAGAGCCTTACAGACGGACCGGACAGCCTGGCTGCAGCCAGGTCAGGTCCTCGCAGGAGTGACCACAGCACCTGCCTCGCACCAATCCCACCGCTGACAGCTACGGAAGCCACTGGCATTCCAGGGTGTGAGGCCAGCGAGGGTCCACTCTGCTCTAGCCCCAGCCAAGCTGGGTGTGTGTTTACCTGAACGTGTCGATGTCCGCATTCAACGCTGCACTGAGAACGAGCAATTCCATCGCATAGAAAATTTATCAGGATGGTCAGCGTGCGGCAGGAGGAAACTACCGGGCTTCTATTTTCAGCCTCTGCCTCCCCCTCCACACAAACCTGTCTCCGAGTAAAACAAGTTGGGAAGCACAAGTGGGATGGCGAGGGCGGGCAGTTCCTCCGGCAGCCTTTACCTCTCGCATCCCTTCCGCTCCTCACAGCATCGTACCCACCCGGACCCTTTCCAAAAGGCACTTCACCCGCTGTTTCCTGCTCCCTGTTCGCCCTCCCCCAGCGAGAATGACAGGCGCCGGCCCCAGCACAGCCCGGGGCAGGGGTGTCACCGCGGCCGCGCACCTCGGTGACGATGGTGGAGCGATAGACATCGCGGCTGTACTCCCAGCCGTCCAGGCACGGCTCCTGTTCCAGCGCCTCCAGCTCTACATCGGAGCCGGGTCGCAGCCCCAGCGCCGAGAAGTTGGCGAGCGCGGCCAGGCGGTAGCGGCGGCAGCGGCTCGGCGCCTCCTGCCCGCCCCGCAGCTCCAGCGGGATGCTGGCGTTGCGCCACTCGCCGCTCAGGTTGGCCCCGCGGGGCACGACGCACCGGTGCTCGGGGGTGCCGGCCAGGAACACGACCGACATCCCGTTGAAGCCATTGGGAATGATGCTGGCGCTGAGCAGAAAGAAGACGAGGCGCTGGAAGCGGCCCCACTCGCCCAGGAAGGCGGTGGCAGCATCGTAGTCGCGCATAACGAGCGCGAACCTCCGCGGGTCTCCCGCCGGCTCTGCGCGCTCCGCGGAGGCGGTGCGGGCAGCTCCACCCCCGCCCGGCCCAGCCCCCGCGGGGCGTTGCGTCCTGGCCCGGCGGTCTCGGCCAGAGAGGACTGGGGGGGGCTGTGGCAGCGCCGGGCTCTGCCGGCCCCGTCTCCCCGCGGCATCCTCAGAGCCTTCCCCCGGGCACCGCTTCTGCCCCGCCGCCAGCTCCGGAGCTTTCCTTAGGAGGCGTGTCCCGTTTTTTTCCATTTATTTCCCTGGGCAGCCGCAGCTGGAGTGGACTGGGCGGCTGCCTCAGCAGCAGCTGCCGGTGCGAGATCAGCGCCCGGTGGGAGCGCGGCGATAGCCCCGTCGCCCCCAGCCTTCCCCGAGCCTCCAGTCCCTCCCTTCCGGGACACAAAACAGGCTACCCCCGGTATTGATGCTGCAAGATGGAGGCACAGCATCGTACCATCCCCGTGGGAGCGGGGCACAGCCGGGCATCACGAGAACAGTTAATGGACAAGGAACTGGAACATCCCACGAAACGTAGAGATGGCAATAATGTGAGCCCTCCTACACACTGGCACAGAGGAAAGCAAGGATCAGACACAGCTTTAGTAATCAAACGCCCTCACAACCCCTGAAATCCTGTCCCTAATGCCGCCCCGTACTTTTTCCCAGGAATGGTTACTCTCGGCAACAGACAAGGTCAACAATGTCTGCTCAAGGAGCCTGTAGCAGCTCTGGCCTCGGGAAAGGAACTTTTTATATTCCCATCTCCTATCCATTTACATTTACATTAAATGGATTTAATTTATCCATTTATTCCTGCTCTACACGTGATTCTGGCTTTGCCTGCAGTCGGATACGTGGTTAGCTGTCAAAGCCATTTCAGAAATCTGAACAACGCTGTCATCTTCTGAAATAACTCAGGGGGCACTCAGAAACCCGGTGGTGTCTAAAACAAGCACAGTGCTTGCACTGTTCGGACAATACGGCTCCCTGGAGGTGTGAGCAGGGTGGCCGTGTCAGGCTGTGCCCAGACGAGGATTCCCGTGCCGGCCATGGGCGAAGGCAGGCTGGAAAGCATTACTCCAGCAGAGATCACAGAGGGCGATGTGGGAGTGTGGGAAGGAAGCACCGAGTGGGAGCGATGGCTCGGTGGTGTTTGGGGAGTAGAAGCAGATGGCAACATTTATCTGGCCAGACAGCGATCTGCTGCTGCTTTGGATGTGAGATGAAGAACCCATGTCATGGGAAGATTTAGGTATCTCCTATTTGGAGAGGACATCCTTATACCAGGCCTAGGCTACTGAACAGTCTAAGCTGTCCCCAGTGATAAGAGTAGGGTGGGGGCCAGCTGGGACAGATCAGGGGTTCCCAGGCAGCAGCAGGCAGCAGCCCTCCACCTGCCCTGCCCTGGGGCTGTGCAAGAACCATAGTAAAGAAATGTAATGCATGCCTGCTCCCATGGCAAAATTAGGGATGTGGAGTGTATTGTCTTAAGCATTAATGTTAATGCAATCTTAGTAATTATTCAGTCAACTGTAATTTATTACAGAGGATTAATTTGCAGTGCTCAGAAATAACTGTGGTTAGACTGCAAATTTAGCATATCAAAAGGAGGTGGTAGACATGGACTCAGTAAGTGGTAGATGATGTGCTTAGGTTTATCTGGTTTGCAGATGCATCCTTAACATATTAAAATTTCACGTGTCTGACATGAAAACACCACAGGGTTTTCTCTTATACTGTGAACCTGCATAAATTAGCAGTTATAAAAATCCCTCGTGTTCTAGCCAGCTGTACTAGTTTGAAAGCAAACCAGTGAGACACTCGAAATCAGAACTACAATTTAATAGGAAAATGAAAAATAAAAGCAGTAGTACAGAAACACTGAGACAGAATACAACCTGACACCCTGTCAGTCAGGGTGGTGGTGGTGGCAGTCCAATTAAATGGTGGCTGCAGTTCTCCTGAAGTGATAGATGTGGTTCTGTTGAAGCGGTGATCCTGTACAAGGGTCTGGTCTTCCTCTGAAGGTCCAGTAGTGGTTATGTAGCTCTTGTCCTCTGGGAACCCAGTAGGTAAAGGCTGAGTGCAGTGTTCCAAACCTCAGATTTTATCCAGGTAGGAATGCTTGGTTCCTCCCCCTGGGCGGAGCATCTCACAATGGGATGATGTAACTTTATGAGACATGCAGTGAGGCTTGATGGCCCATTAACAGAAAAAGTATCTCTCCCAAGGGAGTTATCAGGGATATGTCATGGAAGAGATAAAGAACACTGCCTCACCTGGTTTTAAGAGATGGTGATAGAATACATACCTTTGGTTACATCTTAAATTGTAACCTAAGACACCAGCTCTGCCACAGCACCACAAGCTCATAGCCCAGAGTTTTTGCTGAGTGCTCCCCAGCTTGCAAACCCTGCTTGTGATCCAACATCAGGGATGCTTTAACCCAAGCATGGAGATTATGAAAACCAGATGGAAACTGTGGCCAGTGAATGGCTTGGACAGTTGTGGAGCAAATTCACTGTAGGGGAAGGACCAGTCCTTGTTTTCCAACTGACCCTTCCAAAAGAGGTCAGTGGATGTGTCCAGAGAAGGGCAATGGAGCTGGGGAAGGAGCTGGAGCATAATTCTGATGAGGAGCAGCTGAGGGAGCGGGAGGACCTCTGGAGTATGGGAGGCTCAGGGGGGATCTCCTTGCTCTCTACAACTCCCTGAAAAGAGGAGGAAGTGAAGTGGGGGTTGGTCTCTTCTCCCAAGGATCAAGCAATAGGATGAGAGGAAATGGCCACATGTTGCACCAGGGGAGGTTTAGTTTGGATATTAGGGAAAATTTATTCATGACACTGGCATGGGCAGTGGTGGAGTCACCATCCCTGGAGGGATTTAACACACATGAAGATATGGGACTTGGTAACATGCTTTAGTGGTGGGCTTGGTAGTGCTGGGGGCTTTTTTCACCAAAACAATTCTATGATTTTACCATAGCCCTATAAAACACATTTTCAGCTATTAGATCATGAACAGTGTGTGGGAAATGAGGTCAGGGAGACTCCTGTAAACTGAAATTAGACACCAAGGAGCCGGCAGAGCAAAGGAGTACTTCATTATGGGGGAGATGGAACAAATCTTTGAATGGCTGAGACACCACCTCTGGTGCAGGCATTTGGTTCTTGTGGAAGCAGGAAGCTGCACCAATGGCTGCTGGACGCCACAAGCTGCCCCCAGCTGTGGAGCAGCCCAGTGCAGTCACATTACCCTCACCCAGTGTGACACTGTGCCACTGCTGGCATCACAGCTCCTGCTCTGCTCCAGAGCAGGGTGGTACTGCTCACAGCAGCTCCGCTTTTTCTGCTAGGGCAAAGCTCCTTTGAAGGGATCCTCTGCTGTGGTGGGACAGCTGTGCCACCCTCCCAGTAGCCATCTTGAGAGCTGGGAATTATAAAGCACATGAGAATTTAGAGTTTTGTGGATTGCATAGCACTTGGACCACGTGGAAACTTGCTTATCAACAGGGCAAAGCAAGACCCATTTTGTATGTGTCCTCCAAGGGGCTCTGTGCAACATGCTGGAGCTCCCATGCCACCCTGCTGGAGTGTGGTACAGCCCTGCTCTGCCCAAAGCTCTGGCCTTGCCCTCCTGTCTGCCTGCTGCCTGCCCTGGAGTTGGTGATCACATCCATCAAGGTCACATGCCACTGGACCAACAGCATCTGGGAAAAAGTTATCTTTGGCAGCCTTTAAAAAGGCTCTTGAGTCATCTCAGCCTTTCTGCTATCTCAGCAATATAGTGCAAGTACCCCTGGAGCAGTGCCAAGAGTTGCCTGATGCTCACTTGAATCCAGCTTGTGGGACTTGGAGCTCTTAGGGGCATTATGGCCATCACTTCCCAGTTCCTGGTAGTGGTGAATGAACTTCTCCTAAGCAGAGCTCAGCAGACAAGCATTTGGTGTGCATGATTTTTCATCTTATTTGTGGTAGGAATCCTGTAAAAGAGATGGAGTAAGGATGCCTGTCTTTAGCACGTGTGTGAGGATTTGGGATAAACCCTCCCAAAGCCCACCTACTCAAGCACAGTCAGCTTTCCCAAGGCTATCCACCACTCAGAAAGGACTTCAGTAATTTTCCCTGGTGCAATGTTGCTCCAGCCAGGGAAGAGACATTGCTTTGGTCCTGGCAGGGACCAGTACACACCTCCTCTGCAACAGGAGCAGGTGCATCGAGGCAAACATGTCCTGCTTCCCTGGCCCCCAGCCTTTGGGTCAGAGCTCAGTGACGTGGGTCAGGCCTGCATCAGAGCAAGGAATCACCAGAGGTCTTGCCAGAGGAGAGACGAGATGCTCAAGCCCATCACTATGTTGTAAAACGACCTCTCCCGGAGGGATCATTGCCAGAGGTTTCCCGAAGCGCTGCCCTCTGGGTGGATTTGGATGTTCTCGCTCGGGAACCTCCCCACCACGACGAGACTCCTCACAGAGCTAGCTCTTGAGCCATCCTGCTCAAAGCCGCTGGAAATTTCAGTTTTCATCACTAGATGGAGCAGGAGACAGCACAGCGCCCGGATGGAGCTCTACCTTGCCCCATGGCCCTGCACCTAGACAGCGCCTTTGCCCCTCATCCACTCCCCACATCCTTTATAGACCCCTGCATCGCAGGCACACCCATTTACCATTATCTCCCCTACACATCCCATACATTCCTCTGTGCATCATGCATCCAATGCCCTCCTTTACACCCCCTGCACTCCCCCAGATGTTGGGAAAACCCCTGGGACGTGCGACCTGGGGAGCTGGGATTCTCCATTCCAAGGACAGATTAGACACCTCTTGGGAGGGTCATGGGTGGCTGGTGCCGCCTGGGGACAGGGGCAAGGTGTGGGTGGCCTCCCAAGAGCCCCTCCAGCCGGATCTTCCAGTGATGGTGTCCATGTCCCACTGGTGAGCCCAAGTCCTCCCAACCCCTGGTCCCACAGTGCCAGCAGCTTGCATCTTCTCGGAGTTGATCAGTTTGGGGAGGACACACTCATCACTGGCCTCCTGGAACCCTTTGGGTTTGGGAGTGAAGAACTAAGGTGTTTCTTCAGAAAATAGTTATTCTCATTAATAAAGCCAAAGCCCGAACCAGGCTTGAGCAGTATCTTTGCAGAGTGAAGTGTGACCCTGTGCACATCAACTACCCTGAAAGCAGGCCCTCCCCACTGGGCTCCCTGCAACAGGAACTGCTTTAGGACTACTTAAAAATTCAGAATATTTAAATGTCCCGGTGGAGAAGCTGCTCCCGGGCTGGAAGAGCTCTGAGAGTGTTTGCTGGGGAGAAACAGAGGCAAAAGAACTTGCAGATAAGTTTCCTTAGAATCAGGAGCAGTTTTCTGGGTTTTACTATATGGGTAGGGAAGATTTTTTTCCTCACTAAAGTAATTAAAATAGCTTCTTTCACACATGAGAAGGGGAAGAGAGGGAACTTTTCCAAAGAGCCTCTTTCCCTCAATCCCCTTCCTATGGCACAGGACATCTATCCTCAGAGAAATGGACAAACTGAGATTTTTTGAGTCCCTGGGGCAGATAGGCAGTATTAAAAGCAAAGTTAAACCACTCCAAACAAAAGCTGCAGCAGAACAGGGGTGTGGTGGTGGAAATAATGCCTGGCTAAGTAGGAAACTTTAATGATGATACATGGAAAAAGTTAAACAATTAAAACTTGAATCAGTCTCGCCCTGGTCCCACCTGATTTAGTTAATAAATGCTGCGCTTCACCACAGTGGAGCTTACGCCTCTTTTTTTCTAAAGAGGAGAGGAGGCTCCCGGTGTTGGGCTGGTCAGAGTAGCTATGTAGGCAGCAGAGGGTCTGGGGTGCCCCAGTGCTGCCCAGGCTCTTTATCCCTCAGTCTCACAGTGGTGATCACCCCAAGCAGCTGAAGCCTCCCAGCATTAATGCCCATGGCAGAGAGGCCGGGGATGGTGGTGGCTAAACCATAGCAACACATCCAACATGTGTGCATTCAAGGGTGAACAGAAAAACCAGTAACTGGAGAGTCATAAGCATGTTAATGATTTGAATATGTGCACTAATTAGACATGGAGTTACACAGTCCCACACCATGGAAACCTTTCCTGCCACATGCAGATCCTCAGAGATTTTGTCTTTTAAATGTTTTAGGCACATACACACAACAATTTCCATATATGAACACTGGCCAAATAAAACCTTTTAGGTTAAATACGGAGGCACTTACCTCATATCCCTTCTGACTTTCCCATATACCAGTGATTTGAATCCTAATCAACTATTAAAACCAGACCCATAGAGACTGAGCTACAGAAGCAAACATCCCTCAAACACAGCTACTAACCCCAGCCTGCCCTTGCATTCCAATCCCCCACACTTCCACCACCCAGTGGGCTTCTGTACTCCAAGGGTCAGCAGTAACCTCTCCTTAGGAAGAAGGCCCAGATCACTCCAGCACTGACAGCAGTAACACCCCCAGCACTGCAGAGCTGTGGATCCCAGTCTGATGACAGCCTGGGACATCAGGTGGGAGAAGGTTCCCTTGGAGTGTCACCATGGCTGGTCAAACATCACCAAAACCACAGATTCATCGGCCTTGTGCAGGGGCAGATGAAGCAAAGCTCTGGACCATCACAGGCTGAGCCGAGTCACACTGGTGGAGAGGAGCAGGCACCAGTAGGTGATCACGTAACAGGCAGAGACACAGTGGCCTTTCCCATCTCCACACCTGATAGGATGTAGGATCCCAGGAAGGTCTCAAGTTAAAAAAATCCCACACCATCTTTCCCCAAAACACAGGCCAAACCTCAAACAAGCTCTCAATGAAATATGAAAAGCAATTCACATTTGCAATTTGCATGGAGATGCAATTCATATCTCCAAGATGCTTTTTGAAGTTTATTCAGTGTCCGTCTCACCTGGATGCCAGGGGAACCCCACACGTACAGACTAGGCAAAGGTTAAGTGATGCGAGATAAAACCCACAATACAATTTTATTTTTTGTTTCATACAAACAGCACCCTCCCCATATTTTACAGAGTTTAACAGCATTATCTGGTGACACAGAAGGTGCCACTTGCCTGTGGCTGCTCCTGCAAGCCTCACAACAGGAATGGGGTGGCCTGAAGCCAGGAAACCATGTGCCCTGGGATGGGCCTGTAGGAGGCAGCTCCAAGCTCTGCAGGGGGATCAAGTGAATTGATTACTCCTAAGAAAGGGTATCATGAGAGGCCATGTGGAAATACTGATTTGAGAGAACTTGGGATCAAGTTGAAAGAACAGCTCCATGCTGAGCACTCCCAGTGCTGTACTGGTGTGGCATCCAAGCAAGACCACCAAGGGTGCCCTGGCTCAGCTGGGTGTTTAAAATGAGGGCAATGAACCAACTTACGAACTTCTTGGTGTTCCCTGTATCAGGGCTGCAGACTCCTGGCAGCCTGCAGGACATGGCCACCATGCAATTGGAGTCAAATGGAGACAAGAGCCCCAGGGAGTGACAAACAGCACCACTGGCAGGGCCAAATGTCTGCCTGGAAAAGGGGGAAAGGTGCCATCCATGTTGAGTTTTTCATCATGAAGCCAAGCTGTATTTAATCCTGGATTTGGGTGAAGCCTGAACTCTCAAGCTACAGGCACCAGAGGTCAAACCAGCAATGTGTAAGGATAACAGAGGAATTCATAATAAATGTTTCTGACAAGGGCAATCTAAGGAGCTCCAAGCAGAGCCCCTGCATTACTGCAAACCAGGGCAGTAATGCTTCCCACCTGATTACCATTACTCTCCTCATTTACACTTGTCCCAAACATTCTCCTTCAGAGGGTATAACTGACCAAGCAAGTGAGGAAGGGGTGGTCAATAGCTAACTCATGTAAGCACAGTTAACTGTTAGGAGACAGCAAATGTTAATTCAGACAGAAAATGTTAATTCCGAAGCCAATTCGCCCTAATCTTGTCAAGATAAGGGGGACAAGGATCATCTCAGAAACTGCTAAATCATTCCTCAAAGGACTACGCATGCCCCGGGGAGAGAGGTGAAAAGTGCATTGTGAGGAAGACTACTAATCTTCATCAGAAAGACCCCTGAGGAAGAAGAGGAGCCTTCCTCAGTGCGACCACCAGGACACGGCGCGCATGTGTGGCACATATGCTAATGATATTAATGACTTCCAAGAAATAATTTGTATAACCACATCTGTCCCGAAGAATGTGATGAATATTCATGATTTAACCCACAATACTGTGTTGTGGGGAGTACCGGTGTGTGTGTTTTTTGGAGGAGCGATCCGCCACACCTGGCACGCCGAATAAAAGCAAATACCCACTTCTCTGACTCTGTCTCTGAAGTGTCTCCTGGCCTGGTTTGGGTGATTCACAAGGCCATGCAAATACAAGAAAAACATGGTTCAGCACTGTGATAAAAATTTCCATGTTTCTTGTACTTTAATAATTAAAAATTCCTGATGGCAGAAGGAGGGGGAGGTGGATGTCCTGCTGCTAGCAGGAATGCACACAGCGAGCATCCCTGTGGTACCCAGCTGGAGGGAGCCCGGAGCTGCTGGGAGGCTGCAGGGCACGGGGCAGGAGCTGCTGCGTCTCTGTAAGGCACTGCATGAAGAGATCTAGATGGAGACCAGTAACACCCTAAAATCCCTTCTGGGGTGCAGAACCTGTAGGAAGAAATTACCTGCTCAGCCCCAACTAGGATCATGCTCCCAACCCTCCTCCAGTCCCCAATTCTCCCTCTTACAGAGAACCAGGAGGGAAAGGGGTGATTTGCCCATCACTCCATTTCTTATTTTTCTTTTCCATGGAAGGAAAGCAAGCCCAAGCATTTCTTTTTCTCCCCCACATCCATGCTCTCTCAAAGTGAGGAGGAAGAGGAGCAAGGCTGATGCAAAGCCGAAGTAACCTCATGGTAACAAAGACACAGCTCCCATCACCTTGTACAGCAGTACCCAGCAGCTGAGCAACTCAACTCTCTCTCTCCTTCCCCCAAGTACTAATGTAAAAAAACCCACATTTCTCTAGCAAAGCAACATTTCAAGATCCACAAAATCTTTTCCCTGTCAAATAAAGTGGATGATGGACCTGGCTGAAAGCACAGCCTTGGGAGATGGGTATAAGTCCAATCCTGCTGCCCTGGGACTTCGGGCTCACCCAAGCTCCAGTTATTCCCTGTGTGCCTGGAGGGATTTTATCACCCCTCCCTGCTGGGAGGCAGACCCAGAGAGCAGCAATCTGAGGATCTAGAAATAAAGGACTGCAAAATTATAGCAAAAGCTGGGGAATAGTCACAATGGCCAAAGCAAGGCCATCTGTGGGCAGAAGTGTAGGAGGGGGGGATAATCAAAGGGTACTCCAGACTACTGCAGTGTTCTTTCCAGGCGTGCTTGAGTGATTAGATGACAGAACAATTGAATTAGAAGAATGAAGAAAAAAGCCTCGTCACATGCTCAGCATGGAGATCTCTTGGGGAACTTGAATCAGTCAACCTCAAAATGCACTGCCCTGGTCCACGGAGTTTCACTATAATTACTGCTTTAAGAGACCACCCTTCCTTGGCACATCTGCTGGGATGCAGCTGAGTGAGGCACCCACTGGTATCGTCCTGACTCTCAGGGATTTGTTTTTAATCACTGGGGCAGCCACAGGACAGAGGATTAGGGTCAGGATGTAAGAGACAGCTTCTTTTTTTAAAGTGCCTTACTTTCTTTGAGCTTTTAAAACATATTCTAAAACATCTTCAGTAGAAGGAGGGCACAAAAAAAAAGAAGAAAAAAGGAATACAGGTTTTATATGAAACAGAGTACAGAATTAATCAATATTTACATAGGTCTTGGGTAAGATTATAGCACAGACTAATAATCCAACACAGCAAAAAGCAGAGTGTCAAAAAGAAGGGAAAAACCTGTTTGAATGCTTTCAACACCATTCCCCAGAGATCCCAAGTATAAACGGTTTTAGCTAGGAAAAGGCATTTTAACTTGGGCTTTGGTAATTGGGGTTGATTACAGCCCTGCTGCTCACAGCCGGCGGGAGGACGTGGGTGGGCGCATGGCCACCTGACCTCTCCAGAGCACAGCCCAGGCTTAGACGAGTTCAACTTTAGCGTTTGGATAAACAGCCACCACGTCATATCCCTCGGGGGGCTTAACCCTCTCCTTGGCATGTGTCTCGCAGTACAGCTGCTCCTCAATGAAGAAATACCCTCTCTGCTTCAGGTTGAGGCCACAATCGTCGCACATGAAGCACTCAGGGTGGTAGAGTTTGTCCCGAGCCTTGACGATGGTCCCCCTGGGAGAGATGGGGAAAGTTCAGGTGAGGTGGAGAAACAATGAGCATGAACAGTTTTTCCTGCTGCCTCAAGTAAGACAGAGTAGGTGGAAGAAAACAGCATACAGGGACATGTAAGGGTGTTATCAGGGGTTCTCATCCCAACATTGCAGCCCACCCAAAGCTGCTACGTCACTCCAGCTGTGGATTCACTATGCTTCTGTGGGAAGGGATGCTCCACATCCGGCAGCACCACTCCACAGCTCGATGCAAAGCAGAGCCTTAAATATCTTCACTCAGCCTGGATCTGAAAATCAGGAGCCAGCATCCTGCAAGGACTGGGGCTGTGCACTCACAGGTGATGCCCTGGGTGGCTACCTAGAAACAGAGACTAGACAAGAGTAAGGGAATAAAGGTAGGTGTTTTTTTGAAAGGCCTTCAAAGGTACACCCTGGGGAGCCAGCGGCTACATCAAAGATGGACCCCAAGCTGGACGACGCGTCACAGGTTTTTCACACTTTTATAGCTTTGGTTTATCTGCATATCAGCATAAATTCGCCAATTAAAACTTCAGCTAATGATGTAACTTCTTTGATTTCTTCACCTCTCTAGAGGCCCTAGTTTACACTTTTTGGGCCTAGGACAGCCTAAGTGTCCTTGAACAAAAGCTCAGAGAGGCTTTGTTATGTTTATCTGGCATAAGAGAGCAGCAGCTAACAGGCTACAAGAAACTTCAGAGTTACATACTAGGCAGTACAGGATTTAAAAATATAAAAGCTAGAACCTAAGGCATCACAGGCACTATGGCTTGTGAAGCAGAGACCCTCAACTCATGGCACCAGCAAGAACACGGTTACAGTCATTTGCACAGCTCAAACTCAGCCAGCAAATCTGGCTTGAGCAGGATGTAAATTAAAGCAAAACATAAATTACAATAGGTCATAAATTACAACAGAACAAAATAGAAAAACACCTATGCTTTCTGAAATAAAACATCCATCTGTCAGAGAGTAACTCTTCAACAAACAAACAAAACTAACCCACAGCCCTCTTCTTTTCAAAACTCAAGGTGTTTCTCCCCCCAACCCTCGTAAGGCAGCAAAAGAGTGCTGGTGCCGGGATGCTATTCATAGTCCCTGGGCAGCTATTATGATAAGCAGGACACAAACCATCCCATAAATTATCCCTTGTGAGATTTCCTTAAAAGGGGCAATCTAAACTCTATTGCTCAGGTTTAGATATGGTTAGAAAAAACCAGAAAGGGATTCAAGGTATTCTATAAATTCTAACCCATGTGCCTGGCAGGACCCAACCCAGCCATGTCCCAGTGTCACAGTCCCCACTGCACAGGGGGCTTTGGTGAGGCAAGACACTTACACAATCCCGTTCCTGCAGCGGGTACACTCGGGAAGCATCTGCAGCCCGGACATGGGACCACCAAGCTTTGACACCGGGGGCTTGATGTTTCGAGGGTTGCTCAGTTTGTCGAGTTTTTCACCTGCCAAGAATTATAAAGACATGATTTGAAAACTCGGCCTCTCAGGGCTGTTTTTTTTCTCTTCTTCCTTTTTTTTTCTTTTCCCTTAAGGAGTCTTAAATGAGTCTCTGCCTGTCATAATAGGCTCTGCAGCTTCCTTGGAAGTTCCAGGACAGCACCAGCTCAATAGACAAGGACCTTGTCAAAATACAAAGCAGCTGTGATCTAGAGATGTGAGGTTAATTTGGCTGTAATACTACTTACTGAGTTAAGAATAATAAATAGCAAAGAGCTCAGAAAAGCTAAAAAAAAAAAAAA
>VZTE01003694.1:59542-109081 GCA_013397775.1 Eulacestoma nigropectus | reverse complement strand
AGGTTCCATCACACCAACATTTCAGGTACACTTGGTAGATCCACCATCTGTCAAGGAAATGACAATGAAAGCCTTTCAGAGAATGAGGCAAACTGAACCAAATAGTAAGAGAATCGCATGCACTTTTCTTCCTAGAGCATGCATTTAAGCTCAAATAATCTAAACCAAAATATTGTGATAGAGATAAGATCTTCTGAGGCACCGGGCCTCCTTTCATGAAGGTCCAACAATGGGAAAGGAAGCAATGAAGATTTTGCGCATATGAACAGTATCATAGCAGAGTTTTCAGTGTTGCTGCCCCTACTCCCTACAGACCATCTACCACCTGCCTTCGGATTCTGGACAACAGCAATGTTTGTTGCCAATCCCTGGGATACTTAAAAGCTTCCAGTATTGACTGCATGGTTTTCCATGGCTGACAACTGACGGGCCTGTTCTACATGTATCGATCTATGGTTCATCTATCATCTGTGATGGCCTAAGTTCGTAGAAAGGAAAAGCTCATGAAGAAGGACTATTTGGCTCACAGTTTGGAAAAGCAGCAGAGGAGCTCTTGGATGAAGAAGTCATTCTCCAGAGTTCTAATTTGCCACACTCCCTGAGCTTCCAAGGTGTTTCAGTCCAGAGTCCATTGTAAACATGTGCTTCAAGCCCTGATGCCCAGAAGGTCTCAGTAGGGCACAAGCACTTTCTGACTGAGCTACCTGCACATACTCTGTGCCAGTTTTGGCAACTTCAGAGCAAAATCCAGTGTAAGTACCTCCCACGGCTCCAGGAATATCTCTGCCTTTCCTGAAGGGAACTTTTAGTACCTAGAGCCAATGCATCATCACTGCTGGTTGCTCACCGACCCCAGGCAGGGTCACACAATAGATACATTTTGAAGGGCATTGCTCAGAAAAACTTCCATCCATGGAGAGACCTCTGCTCCCCTGTCCAGTGTGACTCAGGAGTGCTTATTGTCCTGTGCCCAGACAGGAAGGAGGGTGCACACCTGACTCATCCCCTGGGGTGCACAGGCACCTTCACACCACAGCCCCCCTCTCCAGCCATGGCTCTGACACAGAGGCCAACGCTGCCAGCAGTTCCAGCCAAGTGGGTAAAACCAAAAGGACCAACTTCCTACCAGACCCCACACTTCCCCAAAACACAATACAGTGTTTGGCAATGCCAAGAACTTTGATACATGCAAGAGTGCCTGCCCAAGAGCAGAGCAGGGCTACTCTACCCCAGGAGTTCCCCCAGTGCTCAGCTGGCTCTAGCCAAGCCCATTAGTTGAAACTTTCTGCTGCCTTGCTGGGAATAAACTGAAGCAACTGCTCAAGCTGTTGGCTTCTCCCAGTGTGAGACACAGCATGCTTGGACTAGACACGCTCATCTGCCAACATTTAACAGTTAAGCTGTCACTGCCTCTCATGCAGAGTGCTTGGATAAGCTCCTTAAAGAAGGAAAGAAGGGGGGGAAAAAAGGGATTTTACAGCAAAATGAACCCTGCAGAGAAGGCTGCTTCCCATCTTCCTGAACTGTGGATCATTTCCTTCTATTTACCAGCCCAGTCTCATGGTGACTTATGGTCTTCAGCAGGGCAGCAAAACGCTTTAACTCCACAACTTCAACCATGCCATCCCCATTATGGCTGCAGTATTTGTCCTTCCTGGGTCATGGGTGCCTATGAAGGTAGGCACGGCCATTTCTCCAGTCTCCACCTCAGCACAAAGCATTGCTCCCGAAGGGTGTGGGATAGGGCTAAAATGCTTTCAGTAGAAACACATTCCATATAAAACAGATTGTTGTCCAAGACACTCAGCTCCTCAGGAGAGGAGAGCTTGACTTTAAAAGGACAATGAAGAGCAGGCTGAGATCAAAATGTCTAATTTTAGGCTTAAGGAAAAAGGAGCAGGGGTGGCAGCTGTAAAACAAGCCCAGCAGAAACACTTCGGATTGAAAATGTGCTATGACAGCACAGAGCTTCATGCCAAGCAGAGATGCTTTTCACTTAATTTCTCATCCCTTGTGAAATAAACAGCGTTGGAAGGGCCAAGGCATGAGTGAGGCTGTGCCTGCAGGTAGTCACACATCCCCTCCACACCAATGAAAAGGAGAGGGAGGATGGTAGAGCCCAGGAGGTGACAGTGACTGCTCCAGCCTGTCCCACGCTGGCTGGTACCCAACAGCAGCCTCTCAGGCGCCAGTCGAACAGGTGGTGTTGCACTGGTGATGGGCTAGTGCCAAGAGAATGCTGAGGAGCACACATCCAGGACTGGCTGGACAGTCCCAGGATGTGGGGACTTGCCTTGGTATCTCTTTGTTTCCCATTTCCCCAGTCCACAGCCTTTTCTTTCTCCCTTCCTCCTAGCACTAGGTTCCCCCAGCCCAGGGCTGCAGGACGCAGGGGGAGGCAGGAGCAAGCCAACAAAGCTTGAATTTCTCTTTCCCTGGCACAGAGAACGGAGGACGGCAGCAGCGTTACTAATTGGGATTAACACAGTCACTTCCCATTTGCTTCTTTCTAACGAGGAGACTACGGGAGCAGCAGATTTGTCCTTGCTCTTGGTAAATGACTTGAAGGTCCAACTGGGGCCTGTATTTAACATCAGTTTTTCTGCCAATCCAGGGGCTGTAATACTAATATTAAATATAATCATAAATGCAGTGCTTCTGAGGCTGATCCTATCTCATGCTTTGCAACTATGGCTCAGTCCCACTGAGAAAACCAATACTGGTGGAATTCCATGATCAGAAGTTACCTGCAATTGTGCTTCTTGTGAAGCAAGAACCAACATCCTTCTAGTCAAAGAACGGACTTCTCCAACACTTTAGATATACAGAAACTGAAGTGAAACAGCCCAGCTCCCTGCCTCTCACAGCTTCATAATGAGATTTACAGTAGTCGGTATTTTCCCGTAAAATATACGTTCCTGGATTCACATGATTGGAGTATGAGGCCCTTGGAAGTAAGCAGAAAGAAGAGTCTTGCCCTAATGACTGTAAAGCAAAGGCTAAAAATTCGAACATAAAAGCCCCAATGGACTTAAGGTTGAAAGGCAAATAAAAAGAAGGTGAAATGTATAGATTGGGCATCTTATTATTTAATGTGTTAATGACATGAGCAGGAAGCTGTGACAGACCTGAGAAGTGAGCCAAGAGCTCCTGATCTCTATCCCTGTCTTGCTGAGGACCCTCCCATGTCCTTATTCAAATGCCATTTACTTAACCAGACCAGGTTCTCCAACAGTGATCTTACACAACTGCTTAAGGCCATCACATTTCATAAAGCATCTCAGAAAAACAGCTGCCACACTGGTTGCAAATCCAGCTTTCACAAGGTGCTCAAGTCAGCCACAAAACTTGGTAAGCCGGAGTATGTGAAACCCTGATTTGAAGCCTGCCATCCTGGTGGTCTCCTCACAGAAGGGTGCTTGGGTGCCAACCTCCTTACCATTCTCACCGGCCTCCAACATGCCCTGTAAGTATCGGAAGGATCCAGACTGCTTTGGTTCTGAAATGGGCTTTTCATAATCTTGAAGCATCTTGTAGACATCCGACTCCACATCAATCCCATTTCTGTTCCGTGGGGGAGACTTCACAGGGTCAATGCTAGTTTAAAGCAAAGAAAGAAAGGCTCAAGTCAAATGGAAACAGCTACTGTAAGCTCATCAGGTAAGTTTTGAAATCTCTACATTCCCACAGATTCAATTAAGCACCTCTGTTCCCATGTGTTTCCCTGCCTGGAGGGATGTCTGGCCCAGGAACAGCTGCTGAACTAAGGAGGTTAAACTTGTTCCCTGCTGGGCTCCAATTGAGCAACACAGCAAGGGCGAGCCCAGTTACCTGATGCCTTCAAGAAAGAGGGCAGCTGCTTGTAAACACTGTAAATTGCTTTGCCACCCATGGAATTTATTGAAAAAATGGGAAAAACATGCATTTCATAAACTATGCAGGGCCAGGGCATGCACCCACCCCTTTTAAGGGCATCTGGAGAGCATGTGCCAGGCAAGACAGCAAAACCCCTCACCACCCACAAGTGCCTCTTGTGAAGCTGTTGTTACTGTAGGTACATCACAAGCACAGCCCACAGCTTAACTGAGAAAACCACCCCACAAGGGAGGGGGACACTGGGGCTGCTCTGTAACTCCCACCTCTAGCCTTCAGACTGGAGCTGCTCCTGGTCTGTATGCAGAGCATTTGGGATGCACAGACACCAAATAACAATTTAAACCATTATTCCAGTCCAATACATCAAAACATAAAAAGCATAGTCTGGAATCAAAACTATTTCAGGTACATGTTTAAATGTCCTGCTGAGAAGAGCTGAATCCAAGTGCTGTTGTGCTCCAGAGGCCCCAACACACAGCACACCTCCAGGGGAAGGGGCTCCTCTTCCTTTTTATAGACAAGGTCATCAAGGTCATTATAAAATCAATAAAAATAGCAAGAGCCCTGAAATCCATCAGCTTCACATACTTTAGCCATCATCTGGATCATTTTCTCCACCAGTATTATATTCATGTCTGCTTAAACAAATAAACAAAAGAAATAACATTCACTTTTAAAGCAAGAAAGAGAAAAAAACCTCCAGACAAAAGTCACTTTCAAAGAAAGGCCAGAGCTCCATGTTCTGGTAGTGACTCCCCAGCAGCTCTGGTCCCTGTGGGAGCTGAGGGCTAGCCTGGGTGGTGGGGCTGAGCCATGCTGGGGCAGAGCCATGGACCAATCCCCATGACTCCCAGCCAGTCCAAACCCTGCATGTGTGCTCCAAGTACTTGTCTACTCTGCTACAGCTCACTCCTACATCAATTCACACATTTTCCATGGGAAAGGGCAGGTTTTGGCCAGTCCAGCCTCATCAAACACCAATTCAAAGAAAATGCACTCCTGCCCCAATTCTACTCAAAGATCCAAGTGAATGTCCTGGCTTTCAGCTCACTTGCAGATAATACCAGATTTTGTTCTCTGTATTTTTTGTGCAGTTCTCCTCTTTCCAACTTCATTAACTTTCCCGGAGCAGCACAGGGAATAAACTGGCTTGCAGCATCACTGAAATACAGATTCATGCAGGCACAGAGTTCCCGAGCTGAAAAGAAACTCTCTTTGCATGTGATACAGACATTACTTTCTTGCAGGATATTTTGCCAGTTTGGAGGAACATAAATCAAGATCCTCATAAGCCATGTGAAAGCATCCCAGCCCACAATCTGGCTTATCAAAGTCTGTGTTATCCACCCAAATCATTCTTGGCTACACAAAAGCCTTTTCTTTCCTAGGAGCATTATCTATTCCTCAGCCTCCTGGACAGATGCACTGAGCAGATATTACACTTATAAACATCCCAGTTACTGGAGTTCATCTTTTCAGCCAGTATCTCCAGCTTCCAGGGCAAGTGTTGGCTCCTGGGTCCATGGCAAGGTGATCCCCACTCCTAGGAGGGCACCATCCTGCCTTGGATGTACACTTTGAAAAAGCAGTGTATTACTGTCTGTGACACTCACAGAGCCATCAAATTGTTTAGGTTAGAAAAGCCCTCTAAGATCATCAAGCCAAACCATTCTCCCAGCACTGCCAAGGCCACCACTAAACCATGTCCCCAAGAGAAACATCCACATGTCTGTTAAGTCCCTCCAAGTATGGTGACTCCACCATTGCCCTGGGCAGCCTGTGCCAGAGATTGACAACCTTTTTGGTGAAAAAATTTTTGCCAATATCCAATTTAAACCTCTCCTCCTCTCATCTTCCCTAGCATTAATCCCAGTACCCAGGGGCCACTAATCTACCTATTCACATCAGCAATGGAAGGGTTTTAACAGAGATCTGGAGAACGAGCACCTTCACCAAGATGCATACCTGAGCATTGCTTCAGCATCACAAGCTTCAATTCAATGTTGCAGTTGCTACCTACGTAGATGTGGCCGTTTTGTTCAGAAATTGGTGTTTCCAACCTTTTTTTTTCCTTTGTTTTGTTTGTTTGGTTAGTTTCTTTTTTTTCCTCCCACCTACACTTGACCAATGGAGCAGGGGTCCAGCCCAGCATCTTGATGCACTTGGCAGAGTTAGGTCAATGGTTAGAGAGGATGATCTTGAAGGTCTTTCCAACTGAAATGAGTCTAAGATTCCATGATCTCTGGAGCTTCAGGAGCACCACAGCCTCTGTGCACTCCCTGAACCGGAGTTTGCAGGAACAGCAGCAGACACAAAGCACAAGCCCTGCCCTTGGTCCTACCTGTGGGCAGGAGTGATGTGGAGTCCACTCAGCTGGCCTGGAAGGGCCAACTCAGAGCTGTTGTTCGCATAGAGCCAGGTTGGTTGGTGATGCTGCACGTTCAGCATCTGCTTGTTGTCCATGGGGCTGCCCCCAGATCCATGGGGAATCGATCTCCTGCTCTGGGCAGGGCCACTGTCCTGGAAGTGAAAGAAAGCAGAAAACCTAAGATTTATAGTGTGTGATGTATGTGAAGGGGCTGTGTTGGGACATTGCAGTTTGCAGTAATAACATTTTACATGTGCTGTGGAAAACAGCGATGTGCAGCAGGAAAACAAAAATTCAGGCTTGATCTGCAGTTAAATTGTGCTGAATCTACACAGCTCCCCTTCGTCCCCAACCAAATGAACCTGCTGTTTCTCCATGGTGAGTCACTGCCAAATATTCTGCATTTATTCTCCTGTAAAAGCATATTTGCTGTTTCTTTAAAAGAAAGGTGACACAGCGTGCCTTGGGAACCACCTTTTCGGCTAGCTCCGGTGGTTGGCGGCCAGTCCTTCTCTCCGCACAGGAGAAGCTGGTGGAGCTGTTCACGATGCAAGAGGGTTGGCGAGGGCCGCGCGAGGGCCCGCCTTGCCCACCGATGTTAAAGGCGCAGGAGGAGATGAAGAGATCAGGAGGGGCTCTTTCCAGGGTGAACAGGACAGGCTTATTGGGGCGTGACGGTCCAGGAGTCCAGGAACGAAGGAGCAAAGAGCAGGGGCTTGATATGGGATTTTATACCCCTACAAAATGGGAGGAGTAAACTGCAGAAAACCAACCAATACGGGGCACAGGGGTTGTACATAGGCAGGGAAACATACAATGAACCAATGAGGTACAGGGTAGGCAGGGAAGGATAACTGGGAGCCAGTGGGATATTGAAGGACAAGGAACTTTCCGGAATGTAACCATAAACGAGGGAAGAAGGGGACAGATCTACAGAATTCACCTGGGTGTGTGGCTTGCTGGGGATTGGCAAACTGAACACACCACAACAGAAAGGCTCTTTAAGTGAGTCTACTTCATATTCCACATTCCATCACTCTGAGGGCACTTGCTGTTCTCCTAACTTCAGGGCCACCACTTCCATTTCCATCAGCAAAACAGGATAAACCCATGCTAGGTAGCTCCACATGCATGTTGGGCAACACCTGAGGCCAAGGGACCAGTCTGGGGATTTTCACTTGCAGCTACCCTTGTCCACACAGATCCATGTTCATTTAGGGAGGTTTTCTCCCCAGACAAGATCAGTCATTTACAGTGTGAGAAACAGATCAGTCAAGGGTTTAGCTTGGTATTCACATTTCAATTTGCTTTTTAAGTCCCAAGGTAAACTGTAGAAATCTCTTTGTCATATGACCTCAAGTCAGGAACTCAGATGCCATTAAACCACAAATTTTCCACATTATTTTACCATTTTACCACTGTCAAAGATTACCTATGCGTTATTCCACACACATGGAATTCCATGTATATGGGTGTGCTATTAGTCAGTCCCATCCACACCCATAAACCAGGCAGTCCCATCCACACCCATAAACCAAGCAGTACCTACTGCTAATGTCACCTGAGCCAGGCTTTACTTGCAAAAACTCAGTATGGGGAGAGGAGCTAATTCCAGCAATTGGGAAAAGCAGCAGGAAGCTGGACACAGCCCATGGACACATGCTGGCTGCTATTTCCAGCCATGTGAGTCACAAACATGCCTGAACTGATGAAAGACTTAGACGCTGTGTAAAACGATGGAATCTGTTTAATCTGGTTTAATTTGTTCTAGGGCGGCTCCCCAACAGAGCTGCCTTCCACCAGCTTCTCAGTATACTGAAGTTGATGAAAAACCAAGCAGGGAAATAAAACACCATCCTGTGAACAAATAACGAAGTGCATATTGTGGGGCTCTGATACAAAGCTTACTTTTGACTAAAATAATCCCATAAATACTAATTGGAAACAAATGTCTATCACTGGTGCACATGAGAATGCACTGGCACTCCCAAACCTTGTAAAAACGAACAGCAAAAAGAAGTAAAAAACAGATCCTGATAGAAAAAGATCTTGGAAGTCCAATTCTTCAGTTCTTCCTAAGGCAAAACGCCCATTGATAAAACCAAGCTTAGTTAAGAACTGCAAGATGGTGCATTTGGGTTTTTTTCCCTACCATCAGCTGAAGACCTGCAGCCTCCAGCAAGCTCCCAGCAACTTCCCCTGGCTCAGAAGCCGCCCAGAGCCCTCTTGGCACAGCTCCCTCCACACCATGCATGCACACACATGTGGGGAAAACTGCTTCCAACATAAAAACTTCAAATTGTCTGTTGAAAAAGGAATTTTGCTGCCAGGAATAATATAATTTTAACTGTTCCCCAATTTATATGCTTAAAACAAATATATATACAAGCAGGCTATGGGTTTCTAATTCCCAGATTTACATTATTATTTTAAGGGAAATAAAGAAAACATTCAACCAGGATGCAGAGAGGAAAAGAAGGATCATAAACATTTTTTGGGAAAAAAGCAATGGCCCATATGGCTGGCAGCATTGAGAGTGATGCTTTTAGAAAGCCATTACCTTTAATTATCTGTGCCTCATGGCTCAGGTTCACACTCAGTCCAGGGTGGCTGGAGGAGAGGGCTGGGTCCTCTCCTCTTGACCTTGTGTGCTCCCACACACTGGTGCCATCCAGACCTTTGCTGGGGAGCACGGGACTGGCAGCTGTTTCCGGAATGGAAACCTCCTCCAGCAAAGGACCTCCAGACCATCATCTCCACGGACTTGCTTAAATCCAAGGTAGTTTGTAAAGCACCGCCCCTTTGTCCCTGTTAAGCCCAGCAATTTGTACATCAAGACTAAATGTTGCTATAAAGCTAAAACCTATTGCTTGGGCACTCTCCAAAAGGCATGGAAGGCTGGTGATGTAAGGGAGAAACAGAGCCCTTCCTGCACTGCTTGGCATCCCCAATTGCCACCAGCTCCCTGTCCCTGTGGGAGGAGGATGTTCATGGTGGTGGCAACTCACCTTTCCTCTGCTCAGCCATGTTATAAAGCCACAGGTGGCCCAGCAGCATCTACAGGGATCAAAAGGCTCCTCCTGTAGCACAAAAAGCTGTTCCCAGGCCAGAGCTCTGTCTCCTCTTCCTCAAAGGCTGTGAGACCTCTGCAAGGCTTCACTTTGTGCAAAACACTCACACATTTCACCCTCAGAAACCTAGAACCAGATGGATTTCTTTCCAGTTGTCAAATTCAAGATCAGTCCAAATTTCCCCCCTTCGGGACCTAATTTGCTTTTCTTTGCTGGATTTTCTTCCTGCTTTTTAGGGCCTTTTTTAAACTGAGTTCACAAACTGTTCTTAAGAGCTGGCCTGTGGACTCTCACCAAGGAGAACTCTTTTAGCATACAAATCAGAAACTCTCAATTTGTTTTCTCACGCTTGGCTTTTTTTTTAATGCATTTTGCAAAATGTCCTATTTGTCCTTCCACCCTTTTTCAACTGCAAGTCCTTAGCTCTAGAGATCACAGATTTAGAGAACATCAGACTTCATATTCTGATCCAAAGCATTTAAAGTTCATTCACTTCAGTGTGTTATAAATTAGACTTTTAAAAGACCAGAAGTACAAACAAAATAATTAATCTCCTTTTTCCAGACTATCAGACAGAGATTAAAACTGAAGATTGCTAATTTGAGAGGCCAACATTGGCTCCTAGAACCTCCAAGCAAACCTGTCCACCCATGGCATGATTTGGAAGGGCTTTGAGCAATGATGGTTTCGGTGCATCTAAGAAACCTTCCTTGGGAGCAAACTCACCAGCTGCAGAGCTGGAAACATTACCCAGATTACACCTCCAAGCTCCACATCCACCCTCCATCTGCCCATTTGTGCAATGGTGGTGGGAGATTTGCCCAGACAGGACCAGCATCAGCTCCATCCCTGCAATGTGGGAGCCCATCCCCACAGGAATTGCCTGCACCTTATTTTCCTAATCCTGAGGGTGCTGGTCCTGTTCTCACACAACACATGAGACTCAAACAGAGCTGAAGGCCATCAATGCTTGGCTCAGCCCAAAGCAGTTTTCTGTTTGATGTTCTTCAGATTTACCCTTTTCTCAAAACCAGACCACGATGGGCCGGTGTCAGCTGAATGTCTGCTGCCAAAATACTGAATTACAGACACAAGCATTGCTATTTATGCGTCAGGAGGTAAAATATCCCTCAGCCATAGAGTCACCTGGAAGAGGTGCCTCTTGTGACCATGTTTGGTTACCTGTGTCCATCATCCAGCAACAGCAGGACAAGCCTGGCTGCTCCAGCTCCTTTTTTGGCTTCTTTCTCCCTTGCCTCAAGCTTGGGTAATTGAGTCCCAATTGATTCTGGTCTCTCCTGGCAGAGGGCTTTCTGTGGATGAAGTTCTACTGCCTTCATTACTGCAAGTCCTCTGCCAAGCAATTAAGCCTGAAGACATATCCCAGTACATCCTGACACCCTCAAGCCAAGACTCAGCCTCTGCACAGAAGACTACTGCAATGCTGCAGTCCCTCCTCTCCTTCCCCTAGGTTTTCAACAGCAAATATACTGCTTCATCTCTGATAAACCAGTTCAAAAGTCCCAGAAATGGAAAACTTATTATTACCCCACAGAAGGGATGTATGGGACAGACAGCATGGATTTCATTTCAATGCAAGTAAGTGATTTACACTGTGGACAATGGCCACAGGAACAGGACTGATTCTCCAACAAAAGCCTCAGGAGAAGTTCCATGGGGAACTCTTATGACAAAGGCTGCTCCCAAAGCTTGGAGAGAAGGATAAATTTTAAAAGCTACACTCATTCTAACACACATTTCCCTATAAGCACAGTTAAGATGTTCTGTGCATATGCTGCTTTTACAGACTAAGCAGCCTTCAATCTAACTTCCAAAAACTCCAGTAAATACAATCCCATTACTTAGCTCAGCTCAGAAGACTAAGAGATAAGGAAAAAAGGTTGGGTCTAGTTTACTGAAGCTGGATAAACGGAGTGTGTGGGTTATTTTACGAGACAGATTTCAAATATTCTGCCAAGCTCCCCTTTCAATGTATACCACAGTCTAAAGGAACTCAGACTCATCACATCCTTCTCACTACACTCCTTTCACAGTTGTCAGCTAAATACCAAATTAGTTTTTCAGATCTTTTTAAGTAAGAGGTCAAACTCTTAAAATCAGATGGCCTTTTTGTAAAAAGGCTGCAGACAATGTTCACATGAAACATGACTTAAGCTAGAGCCTGGTGGGGCCCCAGCCCACCTACATCCTCAGGACAGGCTGTACTGCACAAGGGCAGGTAGTGACAGGACAAGGGGGAATGGCTCCACACTGATAGAGGACAGGTTTAGATGGGATATTAGGAAGACATTCTTTCTTGTGAAGGTGGTGAGGCCCTGGCATGGGCTGCCCAGAGGAGCTGTGGCTGCCCCATTCCTGGAAGTGTTCAAGGCCTGGCTGGATGGGGCTTGGAGCAACCTGGTCTAGTGGAAGGTGTCCCTGCCCATGGCAGGGGGCTGGAACTAGATTAGCTTTAAGGTCCCTTTCAACCCAAACCATTCTGTGATTCTTTATAGCACAAGGTATAGCACAAGGCCAGCACACATTTAACCCAGGGACAAATCTCTCACAATCAAAGAACAGTAACATTTCTCCACCTTGGAGCAGCCATACAGATGGCCACCAGCAAGGCTCCGATGGATGTTTTCTCCCACAGGTCCAGGGAGAAGCTCCACCCTCATGCAAATTAAAGAGCTCAGGAGAGATTCGAGCTGCAATGCCAGGACTTTACCCCCTAAGCTACCTGGCTCCCCAGCAGTCTCTTAAAAACCCATAGCAATGGAAAAAAGTTACCTAAGACTGTCAAGAATAAAATGTGTTTGCATTTATCTTGCCTGCTGCAGTGCAGAGGGCACATTTCTAACATCAAGTGTGCGAGGGGTATCTACCCAGCAGACAGAGGAGAGCTTTGTATGAATGTCTTGGTAGAAGAGCCTTGAAATTTCCTTCTTTCCCCAGCAGCAGCAGCAAGCTCCTGCCAGGTGACTACCTCATTAGAGCTAGGCTCAACAAGAGTCTAAAGCCTAAAGAGGACTTTCCTTCTACTTCCCAGTGTTCAGGGTCACCTTCCAAGCTCAGGATCAGGAGGGCATTGCTCAGTGCAGATGCCCCCACGATGCACAGGCTGCTCTTGGATTAACTTTCCCACTGACAGAAAATAATATCCACTACAGATGGAAAAATAGCTGAAACCATCACAGAAGTGTCCACTCGCCCTCCTGCCTGCCCCCTTTCTCCCAGGGAAGATGCTGCTGTTCCCATTTCAGTCCATTCTTCCACTGAATCACTTCTCTCACCATCTGGTATTTGGCTTATAGGACAAACCTGGTGAGCTTAACACTAAGAGACTATGTCCTGATTTCATGCTTTCCAGCTTACTGTCTCTCTCCTCTCTCTCATTTGAGGAATTTTAGCATTTTCAGGTGTTACCATATCACACTTTCTGATTTTCTTTCCATAACCATTATCAGCAGCTAATTGAAACTAAAAGCTTCACTGGCAACAAGCTAAGCTTCAGGCTACAAAAATATTACATGCGTAAAACCAAAAGGTGCCTACTTCACCAGCATGGCTTATCTGAACACCTCCTTCTGTAAAAGCCAGGGTAAGGTACACCAGAAAACACAGCAAAATCAATAGGATAATATATTTTTTCTTTTTGGAATGCCTCAACCTTGCCCCAACCTTTTTTTCCCTCATTAATAAAAAAAGATACATTCAGGTAGATTCAAAAACATGTCTCAGCCTTTCCCAGCCCTCTGTGGCACGAGCTGCTTTAGGGGAGGGAAGCAGCTGCTTCAGCCTGATCATCCTGAGGGACCATCCTGAGTGAGCATCCCTCCAGCATCCAGCATCCCTCCTTGCACCACTGGGGATGGCTCTCTCCACATGCTCTCACCTGTCACTATAGAGCCAGGAACGGAGAGATGTGGCAACACACAAATCCAGCGAAAGAATGAATTATTTATTAATTTTACAATCATTTTTATATAGTCTAGTTCCATAAAGCGATTGGACAGTGTTCGTGTGAACGTTCCTCCTAGGGTGACTGGTTTAGGTTCTATCACATCCACAGTAAAACATTTTCTCAGTGTACCATAAACAGAACTTAGCAAAACACCAGATGTGAATATTGTTTACATAAACTATCTTACTGTTTTCATATCTTGCATGAGAAAGGAAAGGTTCTCAAAGAATTAATGCAAGAAGCTGGAAAATTCATCTGCTAGCAGCATTTTGGTATACACACTCACCCCGGCAGGTCACTCAATTCCTTAAAAGGAATTAATTCCTCTTAAGTGAGACACAAGGAAAAATGAAAGGGGATAAGCTGTTTTTCCTGATGGATAAGAACAGAAACACTGAGCTACACCCATGCTTCCAAACACTCAGCACTTCTGAGTACACAAGCAGCAGTTTCCTTACCTGTGTTAAGAGAGTCATCACTGAAAGTGATGTTATCAAGTAAAATAACACAGTATATGTCTGTGTTAGCACTTAATCCAACAGCACTTTGTTTTGTCCTAAACCAACCCCCACTCTTACCATTTCAGTATAATTCCTATGTACCTTCAATGAAAACAAATTATTCAAGTTACCTGGACAGAAGAAAACACCATTTTGAAGTTTCCATTCCCATTTTTTCCCTCCATTATCCTAATACTGGTTTTGCCTCTTTCATATACCAGGACTATCAAAACTTACTTAAAGATGCTAATTTATCTAAGACATACACAGAGAACTTCACATAAAAGGTTACAGGTTCAAGATATTACAGTGGTACTCAGAAAACTCCTTTGCTTTCAAATGATGCAATACTATATCACAGGAAAAAGTAAACACAGATGCACAGCTATGTGTGTGTAACCTCTTCACCCAGTAAATTAGATCAGTGGTTTTTGTGGTGTAAAACCCCAATATCTGGGTGTGAAATGTTGCCTGAGCACCCAGAGCTCCCGGCTGATGCACCCACAGTGGCTGTCAGGATTCAGCATGTTTCTGCTATTAAATCAGTCCTCAAACAATGAGCTGCGAGTTCCCATGGAAGGGAACTCTGGTTTGTGCCAGGGCATTAGCTCATCCTTTGTTTTCCCCAAAGCACAAGGCAGATATTTTCCCTCCTTCCATCAGGAGAGTGCCAGTTGGTGCCCAGCTGGTTGGGACCGGGGGTCCCAGCAAGACCTTTCCCAGAAGCAGGCATGGCCTATCCTGCCCTGTGAGCAGGAGAGGAAGGAAGGTCAGTTGCCTTGAGAAAGGAAATTCCACCTCTCCAGCAAGGAGGCTTTAACCCCCAGCTCACAGAACTCAGCATGGCTTATGCCAGGCTTTTGAAAAGAAGTACGTAGAAGTTTCCTGCACGGCAGCAACCCATGGAGAACTTAAAACAAATACTCCTTTTAAGTAAAGTTAACCTAGATTAAACTAAATCCATGACTCAATTAAATGAGGAGACATTCACCCTTAGTAAAAAAAAATATATATATATAATCTAGCAAAAAGTCAGTACGAGCATATTTAAGACATTTTTAAAGGTGTTAAAATCAGAGCTAAGGGACATGTTAGCAGCAAACTCCCCTCCCTGCTCTACTGCGGGACACCACTGCTGTCCCTGGGTGCCCAGAGCTGGGGCACCAGAGGCTCAGACTCCCCTGAAGCCCACATGTGATTTTATTTATGTAATTAGGAGCAAGCATGATCAGCAGTGATACTATTTGTGCGGTCAGGGCAAGTATGAAAAACTCCCAGGAATGATGCTGCAGAGCCCATGCTGGGTGGATGCCATGTGCAAAGGGAGGTGACAGGTCCTCAGTCCTGCAACCACAGACACCTGAGCCGCTCTGACAAGAGCAAACGAAGGTGTGTTCACATTTCCACTGGCCTGGCTCACACCCAGCACTGGGTTTCCTGCACTGCCTGGATTAGGCTGCTCAAACAGCTACAGTAGATGCAAGTTTGTCCCAGTTCCTCCTCTTCACTCCGTTCTGGCTGGCATTTTCACATGGCAAGCCACGTGCCTTGCACCTGTTTTAGTCAGGGCAAATTAACAATGAATCTCTGTGGACTGAGAGCTGGGTGTCAAGAACAGAATAACACATAGGAAAAATAATTCAGATGTGATGAGCAGAAACAGCTAATTGTTCCTGTGCAACTCCCCTGATGCTGTGGAGAGACCGGCTCTTCTCCACTGCCCAGAGCTCACCCCCCAAGTCAGGTGGTCAGGCTGGGAAAGCCACTACTCAGGACACAGCACAAGAGAGGACCAAGGGCACTGACCCAGTTCCCTCATTCATCCCCTGAGAATGACACGGGGCTGCTCTGCCAGCTGAGTAGCAAGCACCAGGATGCCATTCCCGACAGACCACTGTGGGAAGTGCCTCTCCCTGCCTGCACTGCCAGCAGAAACTCAGCCTTTCACCCCACATAGCTATTTCAGCCAAGCATCCAGGTTTGGGAGAACTTGCATCCTATTCCAGCTCTAGCTACGCACCGCCAATTTAATTTCTGCTGCAATTATTCTCCCACCCACGCACTTGATCTACTGTTAAATAGCACTGACAGGGTCCCCACAGCGCAAAGCCCACATTTCCAGCCCCCTTGGGCCAGAGAGCTGCCAATTCTGGCAGTTTGGGAATGAACAAGAAAACAAACATCCTCTCTTTTTATTAGCACCACATGGTGGTATTTTGACTAGCAAGCTCATGCTATAGGATGAGCAGTAGGATCAGTGGGATCTCCGGAAACTGATGGATGGGTGTTCCCACTCACCCCATCTGCCGGGGAGGAGTGGCTGGGGCCCATGCCCACAAGGACACCAACACCATGCCAAGTGAGACTAGGATCCTAACACGTCAGCAGTGATGTCCTGTCTGCATGATGGAAATCTTGACTGCTGGCTGGAAAGCTCTGAGCTGTCCCCAGCATCCCTGTGGGTCCCACCTCCACCCATCTCTGTGTCCAAAAGACAGGCAACCCTTCTTTAGGATGCAACTCTGAACGTCACTGCATTTGTGGCCTCCTCTGTAGATCCTTGCTCTTAAGGACAGACTTGTCTAGTGAAACCAACTGATAACCAAAGCCTACCTTTAAAAAAAAAAATTATTTCCCAAAGGTGACTCACTCATCTTGTTCGGTGTTGTTCCTGCTAATTGTGAAAAAGCAGCTCTCCAGTTCCACCTTCTTCAGTTTGAGGGCAGCTATTCCCCACAGTCACGACATTAATCAAAGTTTTAATAAAGAGGATTAAATACATTTTTGGACTCTGAGCAGGGGTTTTCCACAAAGCTCAACTGAGAAACCACAACAGATTTAGAAAGAGGGGAGAGGAAAACTCACCGGCTGCTCCATACCTTTCAAGTTCTCTAGCATAGAAGATAACTACAAATTCCACTGCCTTCAAGACAAAGATTACACTTAAATAAAGTAAACTGTAATAACAGTAATACAGATTTTCCTACAAATCACTCAGATTGAGGCATTCTGCTTATGCTCACATGTTTCAAGGCCTCCAGCAAGAGTTACTGTAGTCACAAGTCAAGATTTTCAACAGATCTTTGCCCAGTATGATGAAAAAGCATACAGAGTAAAACCTGGAGGAAGGAAGGATATGCGCTCCACATCACTGCAAAGGCCACTGAGGTAAAACTCTCAAAATCTTTTTCAAGGACAACCCCCCACCTTTTTTTGTGATTTGAGGGCAGAATTCCAGCAGAAATTTTTCCCTGTGTTTCGAAGCAGATTGCTTTTTTCCAGATGCAAGGAAGTGCACCTAAAGGTCACACATATTGAGCCAAGTTATTACTTTACAATGAGATTTTTCCTTCTCACAATCTAGCAAGTGCCTTTGCTAGAGCGGCTGAATGAACACAGCACAGGACAGCCGTGGGTCACCTGGCATTGCTCCAGCCGTGCCTGGGAGCTCTGCTCCCAGGGGATTGGATGCCTGCAGCAAAGGTTTGCTCTCTTGGGTGCTGATGGTCACCCTCAGCCTCACACAGGTCAGAGGACATCAGTGGTAACACTTGGATTAGCACAGCTGCTGGCATGTGTCCCGGGCTGTCAACATGAACCACACGGGAGGCACAGGCCATTTGGGGAGAAGAGTCAACCAGCACATCATGGGTGCAAGCACAGCAACCTGGAGGTGTGCATGGAACCACCTTCACCTCATCTCTGGGAAACCCAAAAAGCCACTAAGGAAGACAACATATGGATATAGGCACCACAAAAAAAAGAGCAAGAGCAAGAATCTGCTGCCTGTACTTGTGTACCCATGTTCACACACCTCTCTCAGTGCCCTACCACAAACACATCTGCTTCACACACCTACTCCCCGGATTTACGTATTTTCAGGGTAGGTCTGGATTCAGAATAGTCCACCCCTACCCCCTTCATTATATTCTATAAAACTGTCTAATTTTAAAAAAGATCCATATGTAACATATATTAATAGTCAGATTCAAATCCAATCTGCATTAAACCTCAGAAATGTTGTATCTGGCAGTGGAACTGCTGCACATTTGTTCCTCATTTAATATTCGTAGGGTTTGAGCACATTAAAGTCTAGTAAGAAAAAATATCTGTCAGAAAAGACGGCTGTAATTGATAAATGAAGCAAACATGGCCAGAACACAAAGCCCAAGCTCACACATCAGCCTGTGCTGTAAGTCAGGGCAGGAAAGACAAACAGTGTTGCTGGTTTGTGGTACCGGGGTGGCTCTGCCTGTGCTGCTGTTGTGCCATGCCTGTGCCCAGCAGGAATGCAGAGTATCTGCAAATTCCACATTGCTGGAACAGCCAACAGACTCAATGGCCTCACACTCTGGTCTATTTCTCACGGGATTTGGAGGATCTCACCCCTATCCTGATCACTCGGTGGGCTCTCTACTGCCAGTGCATTATCCCCATTCCTCACTGAAGGAAACACCATTCCTTGTAGCATCATCCCCTTTCTTCCACCCTTGCAGCTCTTGTATTCCTTCTGGACTGAGCCAAAGGAGGGCTGAGGGGGCACCCTGGGACCCTTGTCAGGACACTCTAAAAGCCTCTCTGGAAAGGAGCAGTTGAGCTAAACCAGCAGATCCTGCACACAGGCATTTTGTAAGGGCTGGAGAAAAAGCATGGAATAGCATATGACATAAACCACCTCTGTGGAGAAGGAGACCATCTGAGCAATATTTGAACACTCAGCGCCAGCCAAAGAGCGCTCACGTGCTTCTGGGGCAGGCACAGGGGATTGCGTCAGCCTGAACTGACATACTTTGGTGTTCTGAAGGCTGCAGGCAGCCCCAGGGCCTCTTCAACTGCCCTGGGTGGGGTAGCCAACCTACGGCAGTGAGAAGCCTTAGCAGGCTCCAACCCTGCCATCCATGACCTTGGGTGCCCTGGGAGAGTTGGCAGCATGTGCATCAGCTCAGCACACATTCAAGGGGCAGCCAGACAAGAGGAGCTGCCCTCTGCCTATCTATCCCCCTGGTTTCCTCCTTGTTCCCCAGATATCTCTACGACATGGACGAGCACATGCAAAAATTGACAATGAGAAACCTCATTCCTCTTCCCATCGAGAAGCCAAAGGAGAATGAGAGTCACCTTTGACCTTGCTAACAAGCCATTAGTCAAGAGATGGGTAGGAAAGATGGGAAGACCTGCTCAGCTCCATCCACCACCTGGCTGCTACAGGAGATGGGGTAGTAAGGCAGGGCAGGATACAGGCAGAAGGCTCCAGGGAACAGAGCTGAGGATAGAGGGAAGAGACAAGCTGCAAAACAGAGAGGAATGAGAGAGAAAAAAAAGAAAAAAAAAATCCACCATCATGGGAAGTGAATCACTGTCATAGGATTGGGAGGGTGCAGCAGATTTTGGAAGCAGCCAAGGTAGAGGCACATCAGCTGAGGCAGATGCAGACAGACCCTGGGCATGTTGCACCCCGGGAAGGGCAGGCACTGGACAGTCAGAGGACTCCCAACAGCTCCATCCAAAATAACACCGACTCTGAGCTTGGTCATGGCCTCAGGGGAGTCAGTGCTGGATGTTACCCCTCCATGTGCTGCCCAGCCTCCTTGTGTCCTTGGCAAGCTGATCCAGCAAAGCCTGGCTTGGGCGGAAAGCAATGACAGAGATGGGATTATGCCAGATCTGCTCAGGATCTGACTCACCATGGGAACCAGAGCTGTACCAGCCCAAGGAAAGCACAGATAGACCTGCAGGGAACTTTAAAGCCACACATGGGAACTCCTTCACTTCCGGAAGGACCACAGGCAGAGCACAGGGCTTCCCAGACTCCAGACATGGATGTCCTCTCCTCCAAAGCAAGTTAGGAGAGCAGCAAGTGTGCAGGGCTGCAGCTGCCATACCTGTGGGTCCGGCTCAATATTGATCCGGTACGCTTGAGCCTTGCCATCTTCCAGGACAGGGGGTGACCAGGTCTTCCCTTCGGCTCTGCAGTGGGAAATTAAGTAAACTCTACTTAAATTGCTTTTAAAAAAGCCCAAACCAAAGCACTCTCCCCCAGACAAACAAAACCCACAAAAATCCCAAAGAAAGAAACAGCCTCCTTGAACAAAACAAAAAAGCAATTAAACAAATGAAAAAAAAAACCCCAAAACAAACAAGCCACAAAAGAAAAAAAAAAAAGCCAAACAAATATATAGCATATATTAATTCCCTGGCAGGCCTATATTATATATGCATTTGTCCAAAATTATCCTCAGAAACAGTATAATGGTAAATACAGAAGATGACAGTTTTATGCTATTAAAACCATGAAGCTCAAAATCATCCTTGAACTACTGGCTCTGTCTCAGTTTGGGGTTTAAGAGACAAACTTATTTTGGTTCAAGAAAACAGAAGACAGGCTCTTGGTGGCTCCTGTTTTGCATATTCCTGACTTTGTCCCTTTATTCTGCCCCTGAATCTAGAAAGTATTCTGATTACATGTGTGTATAGATATATGTATACATATATACAGGCAATCCCTGGCAGGCCTGTGTACCAGACCACATCAGGAATTCTATAAATAGGGAGAAGGCTTACACCACCCTGTATGAATCATCTTGACCCTTTCAATAGTTGCCAGATAGAAAAAGCCCTAAAAACATAGTTTCCATTCCCAAATGCATCTTCAGTCCTGCCAAGGCAGAGAAGAATACTGTCACTGTCCAAAGATTTTCCATGTGCCTGATCATTTTTTTCCCCACAAAGGCATCTGGGGGCATGGCTGGGATGTGATCTCCAGCACAGATCTCCAACACTCAGAGTATGACGGAGCTGCAGGGGCCCAGGCAAGGTCCAGCAGGTTCATACACAGGCCTTTCAGGATGCAAGAAGGTTAAGTTGGAAGATGGAAACTCCATTAAGTTCAAGATAAAGCTTTCAACATGCAAACTGTTCTGTTTATCATTGCAGTCTGTATATGCACCACTTCACAAAAATAGGTCTTGTTCCATGGGCACAGATGCATCCAAGCATCCTTTGTGGACTCTCACCCCTGCCACATACCACATTCAGTTTAATTATCTGCAGAGTCTAAGTTCGAAAAATAAGGAGCACAGTTTTAACCCAGGAATTCTTGAGGCGATTTTTACCTTTGTTACTTTGCAGCTACACAAGTCAGCACACAAAGCTGCCTTTCCAAATCTAGGGTCTGGCCCAAAACCTACCAAATACAGGGACTCCCACTGACTTGAACACATTTTGGATCCAGTCCCTGAGGATTTCAGCAGGTTTTTTTCACTACTGCCATTACAGCCTTTTCAACAGGGAGTGATTACTCTCTCTCATAGCTAGATATCTTGTTCTGATAATTTATCTTTACTGTAATTATTTGATTTTAGGCTGAGACAATTCACTATAAATTGGTCTTTCCAGCTGGGACAAAGGAAAGTCCCTCACAGGAACATCAGCATTCCCAGCAACCCTGACTTGCTTTTTGCCACGATCCAGTGCTGTGTATATTGCTTCCACATTGAAAATCAGATCTGGAGGCCCAGAACAATGGAAATGCCTAATTATATTGGCAGAGATCACCATTATTATTTCCGTGCTTTCCCGAGCCAGCCTGATGAGAGCTCGCGGTGCCCCAAGAAGGGTCCATGATGACTTTCCCCCCACTCAGCTCTGGAGCCCACATGCCAAACACAGCTTAAAGCATCCCCAAAGACTTCAACCCGCCAGTAAACAGAACATAGCTTCAGAAAGTGATTCTGATTGCAGAAGAAAAGAGCAAGAGCAGTAAGTTCACTCTGTGTGAAGGTATGGCATTCAGTCACCAGTATTGCCAGCACTTCCCAGTTCTCCATACCCCTGACAGAGATCACACTGTCTGTACCAGAAAGCAGATAAACTTGTGCATTCCAAAAGTCATTATGGGTATATTTACACTTAATGACATACATGGACAGACTTTAGCTTGCATGGAGAAGCCCATTCGTGGTTAATGCTTTAATGATTAAACTCAAGGCTTCACCATCAGTTCTGCAGAATGACCAGAAGTTCTTGGTATAAATGAGACCAACTCTGACAGCTTCCAGTGACAGCCTGCATAAAGCCAGGCTCACGTTGGCCCCAGCTTCCACTTGAACTACACTGAAACAAGCTGATACAGCACAATTTGGGGTCCACTTTGCACTTTGAAAGGCAAAGCAAATGTGAATGGGAGAAACACCAGCCCTATCAAAAAGAAAGTCAAGTTGAAAGTTCGATAAGCATTTATGCTTACACAGGGAGGCTCCCTCTTTTCCCCGAGAACAGCAAAATACCATGTAATCTGAAACAATCCAAAATAATTAAGAGATGACTCTGCCTGAGAGAACAATACTACAGGCAGCTACTGCAGGAGGGGCTGATGCTTGGAGCTCACGCCCCAGCCCTGGCGGCAGGAACACCCTATGCCCATAGCTTCAGCAGGACCAGCAGCACAGGGGTCCCCTGCACCTCCCAGAACAAGCCCCAGAGCACTGGAGACCTGGGGGTCAGCAGAGTCACCCCGAGACCCCCCAGCAGCAGGTTCACCCTACCAACAGTCAGAGCTTTGTGTTTAGGCAACAGCAAAAACCCAACACACTTTTCATACATATAGGCAACAGATCAGGCATCACTCAAATATTCCGAGTTGTTTAATTTACAGCTCAAGGACAGGAAAAGTGTTCTCAGATGTGCTATAGGAGATTAAGAGGCAGCTATGCAAAAATCATAACCCTGCACTTACACCACTCTGCTCTCTTAACGGCAGCTAGGACAATCCCAAGAAAAATAACTTGACCCAGGTTAGTGCAAGGCCTTCCACACAGGGCTTCGTGGGAAATGGACCCATTAACAGGACACCACTAAAAAAAACAAAGTTGCAGACACCTTTTATCCCACCATTTGCTTTCTGAAAGTCTCAGAGTCATTCTCAAAAGATGACTTGCATATGCTCACATATTCTACTAGAATGTTTTTTCACCTGGAGTGATCTGCAAGTCTCACTCTCAACATTTGTAGAGCTGCTTTTAAGTTGCAAGAATTCCTACGTCTTACCAAATTTCTAATTTCTCCATCCCCTTAAAAACTAACATTTATCACTTGGGAAGTGCCAGCCTGGATCCAAGTCACTGCCATCTGTGACCATGCAGCCACAAACCACCAGAATAATCACGTTGCTATATTTCACTCCCTTTCTTTGGGGGGTGACTCCAGGGTCCTGCCCATCTCCTGACTGCTCTTCATCTCCCACCATGGCACATCACTATGCTCACAAATGATTGTTATCACTGATATAGCCATTAGCCTTCTAGAAGCTTAACTCAGTCTAGAAGCAGCTACAGCCAATGCTTCAAACTTCCCAGGATTGTGAACTTCACCATGATAACCATAAGGTGTTGGACCCACCCTCTGCAAGGCAGGTGAGCAACACGGGAGCTGAGCTCTGCTGAGCACCCCGAAGGACCCAGCTCGTCCAGACTATGTGAAGAAGCTGCAGGACTTCTCCTCCTTCATTCCTCTCAGCTGAAAGCATTGTGTATTGCTTTGGAAAGCTGCCGGTTTTCCTCTCCATTAGTCTTCAAGGAGCTCCAGAGGGGAAGCTGTGATTCACTTTTTCAGTTGTACTTTTACTGGAAATTTGAGAACATACATTGTCATCCTTCCCATCTTCCAGCAGCTTGCCTGTGCTGCTCACAGCTAACAGACCCCAATAAAATCCCCTGGAGCTGGGGGAGATGGAAGGAACACCAACTACGTGAGGTTCCAGAGACTTTTGGGGCTACACGTCCAGCAGATTCATTACTGGGCTTTCTCACACAGAAACTTTCAGAGAAACTCCTCTCTGTACAGACAGCAGAAACAGAGAATCTTCATAGTCAATTCTCCAAGCAGATTCAGCAGTGGCATACACACCAAACCGAGGGGGAAGAAACTGCTTCCAGGATATATTTTAGATAGAAGGAATCAAAGTCAAACCTTTGAGGATTTATTCTTTGACACCACAGTCAGGAAATAAATTCAACTCAATCACCCTGGGGCTCTTGGCTGCACCTGGGGCCAGGCAGATGCTTCCAGTCTTCCAGCATCCACCTGGCACTGTGCACAACAGCCCCAGTGCTATCACCAGAAGAAAGGGCTGGAACTGGATTGGACTGGAAATCATAAAATTGTGAAGGTGGAAAGAGCCCTGTTAGACCATCAAGCCCCACTGTTACCCCAGCGTTGCCAAGCCCACCACTAAACCATGTCCCCAAGTGCCACATCTACATGTCTTTTCAATCCCTCTAGGGATACGAGTACCCTGGGCAGCCTGTTCCAGGGCTTGACAACCCTTCCAGTGAAGAAATCTTCCCTACCAGCCAATCAAAACCTCCCCTGGCACAACACACTAACACACTTCTTGCCTCTTAAGGAACTTGTTGTGCAACTTAGAAGCAACTCCACAGCGAGTGAAAAGAACAAGTTTTACCAGGTGTCTGTGAGTAATAGCTCATGGGGCTGCTCAACACCCCGGATCTTCTCCAACCAGCTGCCACATAACTGGCCTGACCCTTCCTGTACTAAGGCAGGCAAAGTACATCCCGTGCTACCTTGGCTTGAGATTCAACAGCTGGGAAGATGACAACAGAACAGCTGCCTAATTTATCATCAGGGCAGCCTGAACCATCCCGCTACATCTTAACCAGCGCCATCACTGCCTTCCCCACAGCCTCACTAAGCCCTTGTGAACTCCTGGCCTCCCATTTTGAAGCCATTAACCATGGCCTGAACATCCAGCCCTTGTTCCAGGGATGCCCAAGTAATTCCTCACACCTTACATCAGTGCCCACATAGGCATCTGTTACATAAATCAACTCCTTTCGTAAGCCGATGAGGATTTTCAACCACTTTGTTTCACGAAAGTAAGGCCACTGTGCTGCTTTGCCTTTCACAGCCTCACTGCCCAAAGACAGCCTTGCACATGTTGGTGCAAAGCAGGACCCAAAAAACCCAGGGACAAAACACCCATTAACTTCAGGGAGGTCAGGGGCCTGGCCAAGAAAGGAGTAAGAAAATAGAGGGTGTGAAGAAGGAGGGAAAACCCCCTGAAGAGATTTGTCCTTGATAAAGGACAAAGAGATTAGAAAAAAAGGAAGTATCTGCTAGTCCAGCCTGAGAGCAGGGGCAGCTTCAGAGATACGAACACTGACTGTTGGCTCCAGGGGCACAGGAGAGCCATGGAGCCCAACATGCTTGAAAAGCTGTGACATCCCCTTGCCAGCAGTTTTCCCAATGTGCGCATAGGGCCAGTTCCTCCAGGAAAGCTGCAGCACAAGCCTTCACTCTCCCAGCTGGCAGGCAACAAAAGGTTCAGAAAAAGCTGTGGGGCTCGCCCTGGCCCTCTGGCACAGATGGGCAGGTCTGGACAATGCTGCCAAGGGTTTCCCGGCAGCCTGTGTCAGCAGGAACAGAGATGCCACGAGGTCTCCAGCCCCACACCCAACGTTCTTTGGGTGCTCAACCCTCTGCTTTCAAGCAGTGATTTCATCAAAACACAGCTCCAACCCAATTTTATGGCTACCTTTATTTGATGTTTTATACTTGGTCTTGGTCAGGCCACTCAGTAACTCCCCCTTCTTGTTTTCCCCACATTCTGACTTTCCTACTGAACTTCCTAGTCTAAGGGCATTTACTGACCAGAGTCTGAAAACAAAACCCATCTTGTTTTCTATCTCAGTAACATATAATGTCAAGGGTTGATGGAGAAAGGGCACAGAATGGAGCAGTCCAGAGGGTACCACAGGATGGAAGCACTGCAGCGTGCAGCTCCCTGCCCTCCCCTTCACACTCATGCCCAGATGGAGGAACCCTGCTTTGACAAAACAGAGTTAACACCAAATTTCACGTGTCTTCACTAAAGACGTACAACAAACA
The DNA here is from genome assembly GCA_013397775.1 of Eulacestoma nigropectus. Classification (NCBI taxonomy): domain Eukaryota; kingdom Metazoa; phylum Chordata; class Aves; order Passeriformes; genus Eulacestoma; species Eulacestoma nigropectus. Next base: position 83,395 of record VZTE01003694.1, on the reverse strand, counting down.
GGCTTGTTATTTCAAATGTATTTCAGACAAACACATTTAAAAATAAATTTCCTTGTGTTGACTTGCAAACTGTATTTTGTTGAAGGCAGTGTACAGAAAAGATGCTGCTTGAAGAGCATCCTCTCCCCTAGGGAAAAGATACTAATCTACACCCCCACAGGCAGGGTTTTCTTGGAGTCAGCCTCAGAGCAGGGTCCAGGGTGTTGATCCATAGTTGTGACAAACAGCAGTGGCTGGACATGCACACAAACCAACAAAACTCCTCATCATTGCCACAGGACATGGCTCCCTGAGCAGGACCAGGTCACCCCATGTTCCAGGAGGCAGATCCTGGAGAAGGGATCCACTCACACCTAGGAGAGGACGCCAGATGTGCTTCCAGCAATGACTAACAGCTGGGCAACAGGATCCAAGAGGTCACTTGGGAGACAGGAGAGAGATCCAAGAACCAAGTCAGTGTGCACTCACTTTGGGCCAAGCTAAAAACAGACCTAATAGCACATCACTGGAGCTGCTGTCCTCACTGCAGAAAAAAAAAAACTACTCAGTTTTTCCTGTCAAGAGAGATGCCACTCTCATGGACATCTCTGGGCACAGCCAAGGTGAGTTCTGCCCTTGGAGAAGCCACCAAACTGATCCAACAGTGTGATCTCCAAGAGGAGCCACTCCATCCTGAACAGCTCCTCACCTCACCATCTGTTCCTGCCTTGCAGAGCCCTGAGAATTTATTTTTGCCTGACTGTGAGACAAAAAGTCTTTAAAATCTGCATTTATGAAGACTTTAAGGCCTGACGAAACCATTGCAATCCTCTTGCTTAGCAAAGCCTGGCCATGTCACCCACAAACTCTGCACCACTGCAAGGCTGTGGGCCACCACCAGCCACATCTCTTTTAGAGAATTTACCTCCTCTGGACGTAACACAAGGTCTCACTGTTAAAAATATCCACACCTTGGTAGGTACAGTTGGGTAAAAACAACCTGAAGCCACAGACCCTCCACATAGCATCTTCCAGATCATCCTGAGGTCATGAATGAATATTTCTGTGTCTCAGGGAAACCACGCAGACAGATCATCCCTAACCCCAGCAAGGCACATACCAACACTCTTGTGAGACCATTGTGACCACAGTCCCTGCCCTGTGCAGGAATCACCACTTAGGAGAGGAGATGCACTTTCACAGAGATATTCAAGGGTCCGGTCTGAGCAAAAAAAAAAAAAAAACCAACCACCAGTTGATACCAGTGGCTAAAATGAAGTGGAAAGGTGGGAACTCAATCCATCAGTTCACACAGTAGAAACCCTCAACCACAAGAATAAACACTGCCATGCTGCAGGTGAAAGCTGTTTTCAGCAAAACTTGGTTCTAACTCCCAATGAAGCTGTTCTGCTGCCAGACCACTCCAGCAGCTGGTGGCCCATCAAAACCCCCTGTCACTACATAAGGATTTCCACCTCTTCCAAGAAGAGCAGCCTGCAGACAGTCAGGAAGGGAACCCTGGTCCTGCCCTGGGCCCAGGTCCTCTTGGGGGTAGAAAATCACCTAGTCTCCCTAAAATTGCTCCAGATGGAAAGCAAAACAACCGCCCTCCTTGGCTATAGGAAATTCCACCTGTGTGAAGGGGTTTTGCTTGCTTTCCTTATTTTCTTTCTTTTGTAATACTGAAGCCACATCATCTGTACACCATGGGCTGAGCTCAGAGGACTTTGCTTTAGCCAGGCAGCTCAGAGATGCCTGTCTGAGGAATCACAGAGCGTTTGCTCCATTTATGGCAGCGCTCCTTCCCTGCTGCCCAGGCATCCAGTCAGAACTACATGGTTTTCCAAGAAAAGTATAAACAGTAAATGATAGCTCTTTATAGCAGGAAATGACTCTTTAACCTGAAGTGGAAAACTATATCCACTTATTTAAACTTATTACAGATAATATTAGCCATTTGTGAACCTTATAAGGAGCGCTCATTTTGCCTGGGTAATTCGTGATTTTGCTACAGAATTAAGTCCAATAGAAATCAAAAAAACCCCCAAGAAAACCAAACCAAACAAACAAAAAACCCCACAAACAAACAAGAAACCACAATATACACACAAAAAAACCCACCCCAACTGAAAAAAAACCAAAAAAACCCCCAATACCAAACTCAGGCTTTAATTTTGCTTTGAAATACCCTAAAACATGAATTTGGCAGGACCTTCAAATGTGTATCCATTGAACAGATGCTTAAAATGACAGGCGGATGTCAACGAAGTGGAAGGGTTTGTCCAAAGGAGATTTTGATTCCCATGCTACTCTTGCTTGAGTTGACACAACCTCGAAGATTCAACTCAGGCCACAGCCTGGACAAGCCACTTTTTCTATCAGTGATCCATTAAAAATCATTTTGTTTTACTGTTTTTGAAAACACAGGACAATTACCCAGACCATGGGGATACTCCAAGAACCCAGCCTGAGAGCACATCTGCTCCAGGGCCAGCCAAAATCCTTCTGAGCAAAACTGATATGGGAGCACATCAGAGAGAACCAACCTGTTCACAGAGAGAAGCAGCTGGTCCACACACGCTTTGATCTTGTTTTGTGCTTCTAGATGCGTCATGTTGTCCGTGTTCTCTCCATTAACTGCCAGAATAATGTCTCCTGGGCATAGGTCTGCCATGGCTGCTTTACTGCCAGGGTTAATCTGGGAAAAATAAAAGGGTTACTTAAAAGAATGCTGGGGGTTTTTTTAAAAGAAGTCCAGTTTCTTGGAATAAGATGCAGGTAAAGGGAATAGTTATTTCTGGAGAATATATGTTTTGTGTACACCAATGGCATCTACCTGAGGTTAGAGGTCAGAGCTCTCAGGTAAGCCCTGGTTCTCCAAGGGCCATTCCCTACAACAACATTCTTTGAAATAAGCGATTTCAGTCAACTCCAGCTATTGTGTGACCAGGTCCCTTCTTCACATTTGTCTCTTGCTTGAAATTAATGTAATACGCTCTTTCCAGAGAGATGCTTCCCACTCCTTTGGCTTGCAGACCTTTCATGATGCTGCAAGAGTCAACCCCTAAGGAGGACATGAAACCCTCCTCTTCGATTAACCACGCATGGAGAATTGCCATCCCCTGACTGCTGGCTGGGGAGACATCACTTTTTCTGGACTGTCATCCAAATGACTTGTCTCTTTCTAGCCCTGCATGGTCATCAACTCCAACCCTAGAGGGATTTAGCAGATGTGGCACTTGGGAACATAGTTTAGTGGTAGCCTTGGCAGTCGAGGGGTAATAGCTGGACTCGAGAATCTTTAAGATCCTTTCCATCCTAAACAATTCCATTATTCTATTCTATAAATATCACACGGCTCTTTAAGCCTCCACAGTTCTTTCTTTCTGATTTTGTAGGAGTGCCAGAACCTTATGAAACATCTAACTTCTTTCCTGAGGAGATAATGACAGGTCCAGGTACTGTTTGTGGTCAGCCACAAGACCAATCCTGGAGCCCATAAAAGAGGTTCTTCAGAAATTACCATTTCATTTATCATTTCATCATCCTAAATGTGGTTTTAATTTTTACAATAATATAAAATGATGCAAGGCATAGTCAGAACAGGTAAACATGTCTGGTTAAACTCTTAATAGATATGTGTTTGCCCTCTAACTTCCTCTTCAGTTTATTCAGAGCATCTGCTAACCAAACATGTTTTATCCACTGAGAAGTTATGACGAGCCTGACTTTTGGTTATTCATGTGTCACTGCATTAAAGCAAGCCGGTGCTTGGATTCTATTTACTCTTGATTTACACAGATATAATTCCCTGTCTTAGGTGGTGGGTCTTTGCCCCACCCTCCTTGAGAAATTCAGACAACAGGAGCATTGCTCTACCTACCACTTCCCCTTGGACACAGCTTACAGTGCATGACAGCAAACCAGACAAACCAGGTATAGTTTTTCAGACAGTAAGACCAAGTGGGGCAGTTCCCCAGTACCCAGAAGCCTCCCAACCACCACAGGCCATCATTAAACAGGTGGTTTCTTACAAAGGAGGCATGCACACATCCCAGCTTTCATCTTGATTTCACAGAATCCTACAATAGCTTGGGTTGGAAGGGACCTTAAAGATAATCTTGTTCCAACACAGAGGCACCTTCCACTAGACCAGGTTGCTCCAAGCCCCATCCAACCAGGCCTTGAACACTTCCAGGGACAATTTTTTCTATTTTTGTAGGGAATTCGAAGAGGATTTAGTCTTACCACAACAGCCCCTATGGATTGCACTAGAGCTACCCCTGGTGAGAAGCAGAGAGCCCCCAGTGTAACATGGGCCTGCTGCATTGCTCCCTGCATGACCACAGCCACTGGCACCACCGAAACACGAACCTGAAGGTGTTTGAGAAACTCCAAACCACTTCTGACAGTTAAGTAGAACTGGCAGCCCAAGTTACAGCTTTTGTTGCCTTGTCAAAGTAAATCAGTATTTGCCATTTGCTCTTCAATAGTTTCAGCTGGGCTGTTTGGCTGTAACAAACCTGCCCAAGCCAACCCCTCGTGGGCTGCCCAATGACTCAGCTCAGACCAAACAACAGGAGATGTCATTCAGCTCCACATTAGCTCTGACACAGGACATTTCAACCCAGGACAGGATTATTTTTCCCCTTGCATTTGTTAGGGTTTTTTGGACCCCTGTATCCATTCACAGGGCATTAGGGTCCTTCTACAGCCACAGAAGCTGCCAGACTCTTCAGAAAGTGAACCTGAAGCTCAAACAGCAACTCCAAGGAAGCACCTCCATGCTCTTGCCTGCCCTTATCTGCTTCCCTCAGTGTTCACCCCACAGCCCTGGCTGACAGCAGGCTTTTAGACTAACAGACCTTCAGCTTGACCCAGGACAGCTGTATTTTATTGATGGCGGCCTCAGCTTGGACGCCCGCTCGGCACAGCGCACGGCAGCCCAGAACTCCTGGGCTCAAGCGATCCGTCAGGCTCAGTGTTGGTGATTCAGGTGGGGAATTCTGTGGGTGGGGTGGTCTTAGCCCTCACACCATCAGCAGCTCAGGGGGGTCTTGCTCTCTGTGAGGCCATGTAGCTCCCAAAGATCTCTGCCGTGCCACGGGGTGACAGCAACCTCAATACACCTTCAGAGCAGTCAAGTGTACAGCACCAAGAGCCAAAACCACAGCTAACACCATGGGCTTAAAGAAACAAATATTTTTATTACAATTCCCCTAAAGGTTTTTCTTTTTCAATCAGACAAGAATCCCACCTCCTCTGGAAGCTCTGAGCTCCCAAAGACATAACTTCATGAAGCACTGAAGCAGCACTGAGGAGAACCCCCAGCCATCAGTTAACTCACACTCCTGGTTCATGCTGCCCTGCATGCAAAGGTATTTTCCCAACAACATAAAACCAAAGCCACCTAATGGAGACTTGGGGTGAAGTTGCCCAACACAGACAAGCCAATCTCACAGAAAGGGGAGAGGACCTTCTCTCTGCATCTTCCTGCTCCAGGAGTGCCATCCAGCCTCTTCCTTTGTGCCACCCCTGGTGCTCAGCAGGTTCTGAGGCACAGCCTGGGATGCAATCCAGAAGAGCTGATGGTTTCATAGAATCATGGAATGGTTTGGATTGGAAGAGACCTTAAAGATCATCTTGCTTTAAACCCATGCCATGGGCAGGGACACCTTCCACTAGACCAGGTTGCTCCAAGCCCCATTCTACCTTGTCTTAAACACTTGCAGGGATGGAGCAGCCGCAGCTTCTCTGGCCAACCTGTGCCAATGCCTCACCACCCTCATAGAAATCATTTCTTCCTCATATCTAATCTAAATCTTTCTTGCTTCAACTTAAGGCCATTCCCCCAAGTTTTCTGCAACTGAATCAAAGCAACTCAGAGGAACTGGTCCAGTGCAATGGACCTGTCATCAGGGACCAGGGCAGGGCTGGAGTGAGCTGGTGGCGAGCTCTTCATGAGAAGGTTAAGTAGATCCCACAGTGCTACCCATCACCTAAGCACTGCAATATTTTCAGCAGGAAGGAACCAAGCATGAAATATGTGCAGAACCAGTTCATGCACTGGGTAGGTCACTGGCACTTGTGTTTTCACAGCTCCTTTTATGCCCATAGAAGCACTGGTGTGTTCTCTGCCCAAGGCAGCCGTGCACGCACAGCACAGCCGCTGCTCTGGGAATGCAGCGTGCATGCTTGCCAGCTTTACTGCTCTCCCAAAATTAAATAAAGGGAGAACAATGTTCTGTGTTTAACCCCTCCACAAAAACAAGCAGCTGCTTCCTCACTTCTCTCTCTCAAAAAATGAAGATGCTCAAGAACACTTGTGGAAGTAACAGCAGGCTTGACAGTATGTCTGATTCCAACATGACAGCCTGTCTGTGAGAAACTTAGTAGAAGGAATCCAAACAAGAGGGAGAGAAAACAGCAACAAGGTGGCACCTGGTGTTTTTCTGAATGCCTGAACACTTATGCTATAGATGACCAATAGTAATATGTTGAAGCTGTAATAGCCAATAGCTGTATTGTAGCAGTTAGAGACCCAATGAACATGTAGCCTGACTGATAAACATACAAAAGTGTGTAACAGCACTAGCTTTGTAGAATAAATGCTTTTCAGCCTGAAGTGTGTGTGAGTTCTGCATGTCACGTCTGCCCCAACAGCGACACTTATAAACAGAAAATACTAAAAGAAACAAACCACTTGCCCAGCAATGATACTCTAGAGCAAAGCACAAGGGGGTGTTTGCAGAGCACGTGCCCCAGGTGAGCAGCTCCAGGCTCTCGAGATCCCAGAGAGCAGCCCATACCCACACAGCATGCCTGTGGAGGATGCTTCCTGCAGGGATTTGTTCTCCTAGGAAGCCAGAATGTACTTTTTTGCCCCCCTTTTCTAATAAGCATATTATTCTTCCTAATCCCCTCAGGACATGTCTCATTTGTGACATCTTTCTATGTCCTCCACATAGCTATGTGCTCCACATAGCACTGTGCTTCAAAAAATACCAGAGGTCCAGTACTGGTGCCTGTCTCAACCCCCTCTATTGTTCCAGTAAGAAAAAGATAATTTTAAAGAAAGAGCTCCCAGTGAACAGCCCTTCTTTCACTGTCCTCTTCCTCTTCAGTCACCACAGAAGGTTCGGTGACAGCATTGCAAGCATCACCTCCACACTATGACTTTTGCCAAATCATCCACCAGGGAACTCTCTCTCAATAATTACAACCAATTTTTAAAAATAAGTTTTTCCAATCATATTCCCCACTGCTTTTTCCAGGATTACCATCCACCTCTCCACCCTCCTCTGAGGCAATTCCTCTCCAGCAGCCCCCTCCCCAGCCAAGTGGATACTGTGATGCTATTAAACAGATTGGGATAATCCCGAAGCCAGCAGCAGCTCTCTTATCTGGCCACTGGAGCCTCGCTAGGATTTACTGACTGCTGGCATCTGACAATGGCAGGCCATTAAAATAAAGTAGATTGGGGCAACTACCTTGTGCTTAACCTAAGTTGGTTGGTGTTGGAGCTGTGCAGTCTAATTTACTAAGCAAGATTACTCGCACCAAGAGGAGTTTGCTCTTGACACACAGTGTTCTACCTTCTGCCTGGGAGCTTGACCACAGAAGGGTGCCAGGGCTGGGAGAACATTCAGATCAGGGTGAAGTCCCCATGCCTGCTGCCTGCATCCCCTGCCCTCGCAGAGATGGGAACCCTGCCCACCTCAGGGACAGCTCTACTTGGAAACAGCTTTGCTCAAGCCAGCTTTAGAATTGGGCAAACACCACAAGCTGAAACAATCAATACTTTAGTGAAAGGTTAATTTGTAATATTAACTTAATCCCTATTTATTTCTACTCTTTTCCCCAGAAACCTGTCTCTAAGGTCACCTGTGTCAGGACTGAAAGATGAGGGACGCAGCTCCTCATTGCCTGCACAGGCCTCAGCACAGCCATGGGAAAGATTAAGTTAGTCTTTATTCTCTCAGAATTTTTTATCCAAATCAACAAAAGGTGCCTGTTCTGGCCATTCCCACCTACATAATGAAGGCAGCTTTATCTCTGCCACATCTGCACTTTTATAAAAAGTGCTACTCTAATGCCTCCCATCAGAGAACAAAGCCAGGATTTAATGGGTTAAAAGGTGCAATCCCAAACAAGCCTACACAGACCACAACACACTTGAATCAGTGGTAGTTTGTTGTAGGCAAGACTGGGGGAATTTTCTGTTCTGCAACTGTGATCAAAAGGGCCTGATTAAAGCCTTCGAGAGGCTTTCAAGACAGTGTGACAAAATTCTCAGCTTTTAAACAAAGCCAGTCTGTTCCATGCTATGGGGTAGGAGATGAACTTAGGTAGCTATATCTTTTAAAACAGGAAGAACCAAGAGTCAAATAACTAACGAATGAAGATTAATTCCCCAAATCCTTTAAACATTCTTTCCAGGGATTCTCTTCAGCTTTTCAAAGCATCCTACCTTGAATTCCTTGCCAATTCATTTGCATTTTTCTAGTTGCTTGTATAAAGTCTGATGCATCAAGGCATTACTTAGATAAGCTCACAGTGCAGTAAATGAAGAGCACTGTTTATGCAATCTGAATTCATTTAATTACTGAAGAAAATAAGATATTCAAAAGAATAGAAGGGGAACCAGAGTACAAGTGTTATAAAAGGCAAGACACTCAAAAATCCTTTTGAATCCAAGTATTAATGGATCCAAATCCAAATTTAGAAACAGATCCATAGTGTAGATCCTAACCCAGCTCAAAGTACGAGGTCTCTGTACAAAGAAGAGGCTGAGAATCAATGAAATTGGACATGCCTTTTAGAGCAACCAGCCAGTAACCCATATGCAGACCTCAAAACATGGATTGAGAAAGACAAGGAAGGGACCCACAAGGATCATCTGGTGTATTTTGTCAACAACTCTCTTGCTCAGCCCAAGGGCACACAACTCCAGCAGCACTCCCCATGCTGCCTCCCATGGTCACGGCCACTGGGAGCCCCTTACTCCTTCCTCCAAAAACAAGGTACAGATTCTGTGCTGCTTTACTGCACAGAACAGCCCAATTCAGCAAATACGGCTACTACTACACTTAAATCTGCTTTATATTTACTCTGCCATAAATACAGGGAGCAAGGCCAGGGAGGGACAGCCTGCCCTGGGGACACCAGTGAGCCCTTGATGTGGGTGTGCTCGGAGTACTGCCGCAGTCCGTCAGGTACCGCACTACTGCACACCTCTGGGCAAACCAGATTGAGCAGCATCACACAAAGTGTTTATGACTAGAATTGCTTCATCTCCTTCAGAGGTTTAGGGCCCAGCTTTCCAGTGAAGTCTTCCCCCTCAGACACCCCTCAACAAGCAGCAGGGCTTCTCGAGCCCTTCTCAGGAGCAAGCCTTAAGTGCTGCGCAGAAGACATGGAGGTACTGCTTGGAGTTTGCCTTCCAAACCATCTGCCTCTTGGCCAGGAAGGCAGGCTGATGCTGTCCTTCCCATCAAAAGGAAACTGTACACAGAGTGATCCCCAAAAAAAAGAAAATTCTTCAATAAAAAGTTTAATATAGTTGGTGAGCAAACCTGAAGTTTCATTCTTGCAGCACACTCAGGTGTTAATCATACTGCAGGGATTTGCACCTTTGCTACATAGCTGCTTTCTCCCACTTTAATGGTGAATGTCAAGTATTTTGCAGGGTTTGGTCTTTTGAAGCAGAAGCTTTACACATGCTAAAGGCTTCTGAAGTGTTTTGTTGCTTATGGTAAACAACAGCATTCAGAGCAGTATCAGCATCCTGCAAACCTCCCAGCTGACCATGTCCTCTGTTGTTATTGACCAGTCCTGGAGTCAACCGTTCAAGACTGCTTCTCTTTTAGTTGTGCACTGCCCATATCTGATAATTAACAACTTTAAATAATCTTCTTTAATCTGGTATATTTTTCTTTCTGAAGCTTGGGCTCTAAAATGTCATTGCCACATAGTCTGCTATCAATCCACACAACATGTAAAACTACTTAAGGCTTAATGGGTGTGAATGCAAGTTGCTCTGGTTGACAAGAAGGACTGAGTGTGGCATAGGCTGTGAGGCATCTTTATGGTGTTTGGAAAACTCATTGGCTGAAATCCTCTTGAACAGCACTTTTGATTTTTTAAAAATAGAGCTGTGTTCTCTGTGGGGAGAAAGTAGGGTTTGTTTTGGGTCTCTCCTGGCTGTAAAAGTTCCTCAAAGGCCACACTGTGGCTTGACATCTTTGCTGTTGCTCAAGTAACATAGTGAAACCTGTGTTTGCTTGAAGTTTTTGTGTAAATTCTGAAATAGAAACCAAACAACCTTATCTACCAGGGCCTGGGGCAAGTGGGGTGTTAGGGGCTGTGTACAAACCCACTACATGACCAAGCTCAGTGAGATATGGGGTTTGCTCTGGCACACATCTGGCACTGACAACAAATCAAGCAGAGTATTTTTCTGTGAACTTGTTTGTTTTAACCTTTTTTATCACCACTGCTAGATCTTGAGAGACCTACTGTTTTCTTTCACACTTTAGCACCTGTGGTCACAGACGACTTAAAAAATAAAAATGTTTTTACTAAGTGTTTGGGTATCTGAGAACCATCAGTCAAGGCATTTTGAGAGCTCAGAAATCAGACAACAAATTCAGTTGGAAATATTATATTGTTCCTCCTAGGATTTCCTATGACTCTTGTGGACTTGTGACATGCATTTTGTCCCCAGGCTACCAAAAATGAAATTAAATTGCATTGGTCTGCATTTATTCCACACAATTCATAACGGCATATTTGTATTGAAATTAAGGGACTTAGCCAATTTCAGGAGGACCAGGATTATAAACATCTGTTGTGTTATATAGCAAAAAAAGTTTAGGAAAAAAAGAATAATTGCACATATTTTCCCCCCATATGCTTCTTACACCAACAGGGCTGTTCTAGTAAGCCTGTTATCTAACTTTATTTTCTTTCACCCACTTTATCAAGTGGAATATAAGTGCCCACTTCTACAAAAAAATGTTGAATACCTGTCCCAACAGGCAATCTTTCAATCTTCAAGGAAAACTGACATCACCACCATTTAAAACAAAAAGAAGGGGGGAGGAAGAAAAACCCCAAACCCACAAATCCCTAATCCCACATACCCAGAGACACTGAACCCATACTGCTTTGTCCAGCCTGGCAGAGGCCTGGCGTGTTTTTGAGGGTATGCCGGGTTTATTTTGTTAACTTGCCCCAAGACCTTGCCTAAATGGATCTACATGAATCATTCTTTCCGCCTGCTTTCCCACTTGGGATTATCAGTGTGCTTAATTATGGTAATTAGTATTGGGTTTTCATTCCAGCATGTTCTAACATTACTGTCTCCTGAACCAGCACAAGCATTTATTCTCTTTCAGTTAAGCAAAGCCTCAGTGATAGAAACACTTTAGCAGCAAATATATTTGTGACATATTTCTGTTAATTCTTATCTGTAGCTCAGATTAACTGTTCTGTACCAGCACAGCTTCACACGTAACCACCCAGACCTCTTGCCCCTGAGTTTACAGGAATGATGAGAACAACAAAAACTGACTACCAAAAGTATTTCCTTCCACTTGAAAAAATAATCCCACTTGAAATACTATAACAAACATTACTATGCAACCAACTGAAGGACAGCTTTCGCCACTCAGCTCTACACAGGCAGCAAACCCACCAAAAGTCAGCAGAAATCAGGTGGGGTCATAGTTTTGGGATTCAGCAACACAGAGTGGCTTCTTCAGTCCATTTGGGAGCTCTGAACAGAGAGTGCATAATGTCCATCTAATAAACTATCAAATACAAAAGAATTATGTGAAACCAATAAAAACCTTATGGAAATCAAAGTGAAAAGCCCTGTTCCTTTTGCTGCTGTCTCTGATCCTTACCTTCTCCACCAACATACATGGAGTTCCTGGGGTAACCAAACCTGTTACTCCCAGTCCTAGCTCTGGGGAGCCCCTTCTGCTCAGCCATCCCCACCCACACAAGAACAAACCTCACAGGCCGCCCCAGATATTATACCACTGAGTGCGTTCTCCCAGCATTCACACAGGATCACACCACAGACTCGGATCTGCCCTGACAGAGTCAACAAAATCACTTACTGGAATTCCTTCCTCAGCAGAATTCTTTCTCGAGTATCCTAACCTTTAACAGGACAAGTCTCTGCTCACATGCAAAAGCTGCTTAAGTTTAAAAGTCAACCTTAACTCAAACAATAGCTGGATAATGGATTGCAGACCAATTATTTTTCACCCTTCTTGTGTTACAGTTCCAAGCCAACGCTGAAAATTGCATTTTTGCTGCTTGACTAGAGACCAGTAGGTAAACTAATGTTGAAGCCAGCAGATAAAGTAAAAATTGTATTAAAATCTCATTCAAAAAATACTGCAATTGGTCCATTTGTCAATTATCTGTTTAGCCAAGTAATTTATCTATGATTTCAAAAGCAGCAGGTGCATGGATTAACATCGGCAGAGCTGGGCAGATGATGACATCAGCTGCTCCAGGAGCTGGACAAGCAAGTTCAAGTGATTAAATGCATTCAGCTCCTCCAGTTATGCTAATGACTGATTATCTTTTAATCCCAGGCAAGGGGTAGATCAACTGTGATCCTGCACAGAACGACAGCACGCACTGATGTGGTTACAAGCACAACACCGAGAACAGACGAGTGAGTTATTCCATTCCTGTTCCTGAGCCATGGCTGCTGGTCAAAAGGAATGCAGCCACAGGGAACCCCCTTTCCCACAGAGGGCAAACACAGCACCCAATATTAGCCTGCTCAACCAAGGAAAAGTAGCTGTCTGCTACCAGAAATTGAATTAAGTCTTAAAACCACTTTCTATCAAGTCACTAAGGCCAACTCGAAGGAGATCTTTTGGATCATTCCCTACTCCTATAAACATCCTTAGGAGGAATAACTATTAGTGATGTGATGTCCTACACCTAGTGTTAGCTCACTGTAACAGTGGGTATAAAACAAACTGCATTTCCCCCCAAGAGCACAGCCTGGGGCTACAGATCCCTCCCCAGCACTGTGCTGACAACACACCAGTATCACCCTCCAGGGCTGCATGCCCCCAAACCGGCCCAGCAGACTCCAGCCCTGCTCATCTGGGTCCTTCTGAATATACAAGAAGAAACAGGGGATAAAAGGGTAGCTATAGCACACCTAACTTTTCATGTGACTGCATGAGAGAGATGCCCTAAGCACGCCCTTCTGGATTTGCATTTATCTTTAATACTGAGGAACTCAACACTCCACCTGAAGCCCTGGCCTCTCCAGGGCAGAGCTCAGCATCAGGTGCTCAGCAGAGCAATCAGATCTTTACCCCTTGTCAAATCACAGAGGGAAGTAACCTGTTTTCAAGAAGAAAAGGCCATTGTTTAATGTCATGAGCCTATTTGAGACAGCTGCAAGGAATGGACTGAACACCATCAGCACCTGCACAGATATAGCCACCTCATAAGGCCTAAAGGCCAAAGTAAACCCTTGTGAGCTAGGCAAGTCTCATCCCAAAGCAGGACGGGGTCATCGTCATGTTCCATGCTACCAAATCCATATATTGTCATTTATCTCTTGACAATATTGTCACAAGACACTTTTGTGGACCACCTGCAGCTTTGCCCCCTGCCCCATGCTGGACACCTCTCTGCCCTGCACCACTGCACCTCTTCCTCAGCTCAGCCTGGCAGCTTCTTTCACTATTTCCAGCTGCTCCATTATTTCCAGCCTCCAGCACCCAGAGCTGAATGTGGGTGGCTTTGGATGTCTCAAATCCCAAACTGCAACCTGATTTCCCAACATAACGAGTCCAGGTAGGATGCTTGCAGAGCTGTACAGCCCAAACACCTTGTGACACACTGATCCTCAGTCCCCTTTGGGCCCAGAAGTGGGGTGCAGCAACTCCACATCCCTCAGGCAGCCCAGCACACCCAGAGCATGTCAGCATCTTGGGCCCACAACTGGATGTGGGATTCCAAGAGTGTGGTCCTGCCTCCCGGCAGAATTTCTGCTTTTCCAAAGATGTTTGTAATTTAATGGCATTTTAGTATAAAACAAATAAAATTGAAAGTAAAGAAAAAAGGCACTTTGAAGGAAGCAGAAGTCAGCCAAAAGCCTCCACAATTAGTAAGAGTCTCCCTCCTGCCGTGAGCCAGCCAAGGCAAGGGGGATGGAGGCTTCTCATTCCTGGAGACAGGAAGCCCCCAGCCCCCTTGTCCATGTTTCAAGCCAGAGAGAACAGATTTCCTGAACAATTACAGAATAAAAGGGAATATGGCACCACAACAGCCATGATCAGTCCTCTGCACAGTAGCAGGGTTGCACAGACCCACCACCAAGCAAAGCCCAGGGAGCCCTCCAGCAGCCCCATGGCCAGGAGCTGTAGCAGAAGGTAATTCCTTCCCAGCTTTAACATTTTCAGGTACTATTTGCAAAGCAAGTGATGTCTTTTCTTGTGTTTATAGACTAGAGCCCAAGCAGAGCAACCTACATCTATATTTGCATCCTAGTGAGTTGTTTGCCACTGTCCGCGAGCAGCCGTTAGAGTACAGCACATCAAACCATCACCCCACTCTTCAGTAGGAGCAGATTTTAAAAAGGATCCAAATTAAAAGGCTGCCAAATGGAATAACACCCTACATCTGCTTCTTGTGTTACAACTCCTTGTGATCCACAGCAAGACTGGCCTAATGAGAATTGTCCTCCTCACACCTTCCAGGACTGTTGAATCAAACAAGAAATTTGGCAAGCCACCTGTCTAGGCAGAAGCAGACTTAGGTTTTTCTTGTTTCATATTAAACCAGTTATTTTTTTCAAAGTAACAGGAAAACAGGCTCCCTCCACTAAGTTCAGATGTTCATTTCCACAACAGGAACATGTCTACAATTGCCAGGAAGTGATTTGTGATACATCCCATGTTACCAGGGGAGAAATAGAACTCCCCATGCCCAGGAGGTTCAGGCTGAGCCCCAAAAGCCGAGTGCCCCCTCTCACAGCACAGCTCCCCAGCTATGTGTGGACACCTGCCCCCCCAGCTGCACAGCCAGCTCCACCAGCTGCTGCTTCGCTCCCTGCACCACCCTGGCCTTCCCTCTCCTCCATGCATCTCCTCCTGTTACTCCTCCAAAACAGCCCTCACTGGAGCACTTGGAAAGGGACACTCCAAAGTAAAAACAGAGACAAAGCCATGCAGTAGACATGTTTGAACTCAAACTAAATCTCTTTAAAACATGCTCTCTTCCATAATTATTTCTTTGAAACTCAGGGTATGTGTTTTCTCTTTTCTGTCACAGCTTTTGGCACATGAATGAAAAGACGGCAAACAGCTTGTGTACGTTACAACAGTATTTTCAAGTTACAGCTCCTTTCAAATGCACTCAGAGTTTGTTCCAGAACTTCAGCAGCAGCTGCCCAGGGGAGCTCAGTAATCATACACAGCCCAACATGCCGGGAAGGCAAAGTAGCTTGGGGTATCTAGCCCTTTCCCGGGACAGCCCGACGGCGATGGAAACACCAGTGCCCACGGGAACGTGCCCAGCTCACACACAGCACCTCATCCATCACACAGCCCACCACATCACCTCGCTGCACTCTTTCCTGCACACGGGATGGTTTGTTTTCACATATATCTACACACAAAGCCTATTTGAAGCTATCTGCGGCGTCTTAGCAAAGAATTTTCCAGAATACATGTTTGTGAGGTCAAACATAAGTGTGAGTACACTTACACAGTAATTATTACCAGCCCACAGAGACCCCAGAACACTGCAGCCTGCATGGAGAAACTTCTTGCTGACTTAACTCATGCCTTCTTTAAAAACCCCAACAGCCTGTGAACTCAGTCCAGGGCACGAATCCAAACCCTGTGAACTCTAAAAGCTTTGAAAGCAGATCCTTATGAATTAACATCCAAAAAAATAAAGCATGGAGAACGCTCTAACACTGGGAAAAGCGGCTGAAACAGTGCAAAGCTCAGATGGGGGCGCTTACTTGAGTGTATTGTGTGTAATAGAATAAAATGGAGTTCAAAAGAGTCCAAACACTGCTACCCGCTAGCCCTAGGTACAGCCCGCCCGACTTCGGGTACCACCCGCCCCGCCGCCCACCACCTGTGGCCGATCCCCTCTCCGCTCCGCTCCCCCTCCGAGCTCACCCTGGAGATGGTCAGCGGGGCGCTGAAATCTTTACCGCCCACCAAACGAAAACCCCACGGCGAAGGGCCACGGAGGACCACCGAATGGGACATAGCGGCGGTGGGGCGCTCCCTGCCCACGAGCGACGGCAGCTCCAGCTCCCACTCGCGATCACCGGCCGCAACTCCTAAACGCCGGGACAGACCGATCCCGCCTCCCCTGCCACGCCCCGCCCACAGGGCGTGTCGGGGAGGAGGGATAGACTCGTCCCGGCCGTCGTTGGGGGAGCTTTAGCACGGATTTCCCCCTGAATCGTTTTGTAAGTGGGGTTCAGAGCGACTACTCGCAGTGGTAAAGTTACAGTATTTTACTAGTAGTAAAGCATACGTTTGGTGTGCTCAAAGCCCCCTCACTGCAGTTTCATCCTGTGCAGTGGAAGGAAAATGATGCAATAGGTCAGTAAACGTTTGGTTGTGACTGTTTTATTCATTACAATAAGTCTCTTGAAGGAGAAAAACGTCCAAGAAAATAACCATATTTGGTTTAAAGCAGTTTGTGGATCCTTCATGGTCATCACTTGGGCAAAAGATAAACTTCCAAGAAAATAATCACAGAATCACAGAATGGTTTCATTTGGGACAGACCCAAAGTGTCATCTCATTCGAACCCCCTGCCATGGGCAGGGACACCTTCCACTAGACCAGGTTGATCCAAGCCCTATCAAATCTGCCTTGAACACTTCCAGGGATGGGGCATCCACAGCTTCTCTGGGCAACCTGTGCCATGGCCTCACTACACTCACAGGGAGAAATTTCTTCCCAATATCCAATCTACCTCTGCCCTCTGTCAGTTTGAAGCCATTCCCCCTTGTTCTGTCTCTCCACACCCATGCTCCAAGTCCTTCTCCAGCTCTCTTGGAGCCCCTTTAGGCACTGGAAGAGGCTCTAAGTTGTCCCCAGAGCCTTCTCTTCTCCAGGCTGAACACCCCCAGGTCTCTCAGTCTGTCCCCACAGCAGAGGTGCTCCAGCTCTCAGAGCATCTTCATAGCCATTGCACCCCAACATCACTGTGTCCTTGAAGGGGTCTCTGGAGCAGCACCCGGCACTGCAGAGGATCTCAGTTCCCTGGTGGTACAGCTGAATCAGTGACTGTTGGAGCACCATGGAGATGTCCATGCTGCCAGTGGTGTTTAATGGGATGGTTTGCAGGCACAGAGTGGTGGGTTGAAGGTGGGGTGGGTGGTCAGCAGAGCTGCTCAGCATGTCCCCCAGAAGCTGAGAAAAAGTCTCAAAATGTCTGTAAAATTTCCTTTTCTTCCTGAAAAGGGCCCACTTGAAAAAAAAAGACCAGAAAATCCCACTTGATAAAAAGGACCTAACAAAGGTTTCATTGTTTAAAAAGTCCTGTTTCATTGAGCACCTTCTTGCTGCCTGGTTTCTGCAAGTTTGATTTATGTGCCATTTGCTGCGAAGTCTCTTTGCTTGTGACACGAGAAGGTTTGTGTGACTGGCTCATTGCTGTGCCCATTTACTGGGCTTTGGTCTGGGACAGGGGTGGGAGCTGTGACTTTTAAATAGGCTCTTGAGCTGTCCTGCAGCTTTGGGATTTAGCAGCACAAGTACAGTCTACATGCTGTGTCACGAACCTGAAACACAAGAAACTTGGTTTGCTTTGCTAGAAAGGTGCCTGCAGATGAGAGATCCAGCTGCAGCCAATACCAGCAGAGCTTTCCCTTACTCTTTGTTCCTCACAAGCGCCTGCCTCCACCAAGAGAGGCTACACAGGCTGACTTTTTGTCTGGGTGATGAATCATACCTCCTCATTCCTGCATAATATCACCCAGCTTGCAGAAGCCTGGGAGTAGACTGGTCTGAGGTTTCCTTGCTTGTGTTAGAAAATCCACCCAGCCAAACAGCAAAATTCCTCTCGCAGAGAGCTGGAGGACTGGCTGATGTCCCACCTCTCCTGTTCAGTGTTGAAGAGGATTCCCTGAAGGACAGAGTTAAAGATGTGCACAAATGCAGTGTGTCAGCATCAGCATCTCATTCCTCTTAGGAGGGAAAAGAAAAAATTCTTTCTGTGAAAGGCACTAAGTTTACTGGAAAGCAGCAACAATAAACCAGAGATATGGAAAAAAATAAGAGAAAAAAATAAACCCGCAGTTCTGTAGAGTCAAACATTTCCCACTGCCATTCACTGGAGATCCATTCTCTGGGTGGGTTCTGAACTGCACCCTGCTATGAGGGGCAGCTCCGCTGTGCAGCAAAGCCTCAGGGGTTTGAACTAATTCGCTTGCAGAGGCAATAGATGATCAAACACAGAAATCCCCTCTATAAGAGTATTCATTTCAAAAGCAGACAAGAAACTGCTGGCTCTGAGGCACTTTCTCTTCAAGGCTTTTTGAATGCTCAGCCCAGATCACCCCTCATGGAACTGATGGCTCATCTAAGACTTTACCCAAGTAAAACAAAATTAGCCAAATTGGTATAAATTTGTGGGTGTGCTTATTCCAAATGAGACTATATTCCAGAATACACTATGCCGTGTGAAGTGGAGGCAGTTTTACCCTGAATAAAACTATCTGCATTTGAGTTGCTCCTGATGGAAAGCGTTCACATGCAGAGCAGCCCTCAGGATTCAGAACTGTATCAAGAACTAATTTTGCACCCTTCTGTCGTAAATGTTTTTCTCTAGGATGCAAGGAATGAGAACATTAGCTAAAGAGGTCCACAGTTCACAGGTGCCCCATACTCTCTCAGCTGCTCACACACCTTTTCACACGTGTTTTCTTTGAGCAAAGCAAACGTAACTCTGCAGTCTACAAAGGACCCAGTCAGCTGTCACTTCAACCACCTAAACTGGGCTCATAAATTTCTGGTTCTGTCTTTGATAGAATCATAGAATCACAGAACGGCTTAGGTTGGGTGGGACCTTAGAGATCAACTTATTCCAACCCCCATTGGCAGGGACACATTCCTCTAGAACAAGTTGCTCAGCGAGAATTTTTCAATTCTACTTTAAGTAATTTCCAAAAACTAATTGGAATTCTACTTCTGGCTGAGAAATTAACAAGACCAACAGCAGCTGAACCTTGCTGTGGTAGCAAGCCTCGACATCCAGCTGAAATACAGTATTGCCAACGCGCTCATTTTTCAGCCGAGTGCTGAAACCCTACAGCAAGCTCTAAGACCACACATTATTCAAAGAGAGGTCAAACATGTTCATGAATTCAATCTCATCACTCCATTCACTTTATCTTTTCCCTCCCTGATATTTCCCTTGATGTTTGTTTCTAGTATTTTTCCACCCCAAAGCCTTATCACCTCTTTGTTTCTTTTTTTGAATATTCCATTCAGGCTGTACTTTGCCACCAGTGACACTCTCGGTTTCCTTCCTTTGTTATCACAGACTGACTGGGTAAACTACGGATCTTTGTGTCCCATTTTGAATGAACATTCACATTTTCCATCTGCCACCTTCCCAATATCTAGCAGAGGTCTGTGTTTATCTGAGAGTTCTGATAATGACCCTTCAATGCTTTTTTTTGAACATCTGTCCATATGAGAGTGATTTAAAGCATCATTATGGCTTGATGGTTCTTCTCCAGGTCAGGAGATCTTGCTTGTACAAATCGTCATCAGGGCTCTGGCTGTTTCTGCTTAGAGCCATTTCAGTGGCTGAAGTTAGTAATGAGTTATCCATCCCTGGAAGTGTTCAAGGCCAGGTGGGACAGGGCTTGGAGCAACCTGGTCTAGTGGAAGGTATCCCTGCCCATAGCAGGGGGTTGGAATGAGTTTTAAGATCCCTTTCAACTCAAACCATTCTGTGGTTCTATGATTTAAAAGTAGCTTTAAGCACCAAAGTAGCTGTTAGCCTGTGGGTCAGCCTTACCAACAGCCACACTCCTATTAAAATTGTGTGTCAGAAGGCTCATGGTTTGTGTTTGAAAATAATTTGTTGTGAATGGTCATTTGTATGTTTTAATCCTGGTTACTCCTCTTCATATTTGTGATTGGAAAAGGTCCCTGAAAGTGATGCTGATCGCATGAATTCAAAATCCTTGTGAGAATAAAAAACTCCAAGCAATATTTCATGGCATTTCTTCAATTTGTCCTCCCAGTAGTCAGTGTTTCTCAGAGTATAACCTCTTTTCCTTTCTTACATTAATCAGTAATCCTTGATTTTTTTCATCTTAATTTCCATTTCCATTGGCTGAATGAGTCCTTTCTGGTGCCTTCCTATCCCAAGAGGATTCACATACAACAGATTCTCAAGGATTCTAGTTTATTCTTTTACTTTACAGTTAAAAAATCCAAAACCTCAACATCCTGTGAGCAGCTAAATTTGAAACTCATTATTTGGATTAAGTACAGGCAAATCTCAACCCTATGGCAGCTTTAGCTGCAGGTTTCCAAAGGATTACTTAATTTATATGCTTTGCAGGATCTCTCAGATCTGAGTTATTATTTTGGCTTTTGAAAGTTCCTTGGCAGACACCCAAGTGTTGGGAACTGTCATTCTGAATTCTGTTTAATTCATTTGTTTGTCTAAATCATTTCTAAGAAGTTTGTCTCATGGATCTAAGCATCCCACAGAGAAGAATCCAGCTGTGATAGAAACCATTAGGATAATGAAAGAAATCTCATTCCTCCAGCAGAATTTCTTCTCGGTAATCACCTTCAGGTGGAGAAGCCAGCTGTCTCCCAAGGCTTTGGAGTTGTAAGGCATTACTACGGAGAAATACTGAGAGAGAATAGGTTTAGATTAGATATTAGGAAGAAATTCTTCCCTGTGAGGGTAGTGAGGCCCTGGCATGGGTTGGCCAGAGAGGCTGTGGCTGCCCCATCCCTGGAAGTGTTCAAAACCAGGTAGAATGGGGCTTGGATCAACCTGGTCTAGTGGAAGGTGTCCCTGCCCATGGCAGGGTGTTGGATCAAGGTGATCTTTAAGGTCTCTTCCAACCCAAAATATTCTGTGAGTTTATGAAAACTAAGAAGCTTCACTGTCTACAGTCAGATTCATCTTTGATTTGCAACACTGTGTAGCAGGAGCAGATTCACGAAAGGGACAAAGGCAAATCCTTTGCCTTTGTAAGATGTGTTCACAGGGTAAAACACAGCAGGACCTGACACAAAATGCAGTTTATTCTTCTATTCTGGCAAATGTTAATGAGACAATATTTACATATTATTTTAAGTCTTACTCATCAGGCTACCAGTCATCTACCAGAACTTCATACGCTGGGGTTTTGCAACCGGCTAAGCAGCAAACACTCCCAAACCTCCCAAACACTGCAGACTAAACACAAGAGCCTGTGGATGGATTTCCCAAGGGGAACACCAGGAAGCAACGACATAGCATGGCCAGCTCACATTGGAGCTCAACATCAGCCTGTCCTTGATAACAGCAGCTCCACAGAAGGCTGTGGACAAGGACAAGGCTCACATCAGGGCTCACAGAAAGGTCACAACACATTCAAAATGTTACAAACAAAACACTTTTTAAAATATATATGTATTCCCTTCTTACCAATTTTGCTGAAAAATGAATTGGTTTCATGTTCATCCTATTCTCAGTCTCACTTTCCATCTCAGAAGTCAGAGGAAACAGATGAGCAAGCGCCTGTTAGGTCATGTCTGACCTTAGTGACCTTAATCCCCAGACTGAGACTAATGCCATGACGAGCCAGGCAGCACAGAGCAGGCAGATGGGGACTGCCCAGCTGCCCTGCCACACTCACTGCTGCCGCACCAAAGCAGATCCTTGGGTCTTTTTCACCTCACCTGTGTAGCTGCAAGCCCAGAATAGATGGGCCAGATGGAAGAAGCTGGTCTGCTTGCTTGGAAGGGGCATGACATCCTCCCAGTGGGTTCAGCTGCTGCTGACGAGGGCAGGATTAATCCCAGCTCTCGCCCTGCGCAAGCTGTAACCTTTTCACAGCCGTGCCACTGGGACCAATGAGTGGCAGTTGAGAAAATAAAAAGAAATACTGGCATAATATTGTAAGCAGAAGATGAGATTATGAGAGATCTGCTCTTTCTGCAAGGCTAATTGTTCCCATTATGGGATTAAACTGATTGATTTCCCATCAGAAACGGTGCCTGGAAGAACAAAGTCAAAACCTCTGGTCTAATGTGAGTCACTTCACTAAGCAGCTAAACACTGAGATTTTGTTGGTTTTTCTCTTGTGAAATCATGACAGATGTCAGCTGTTGGTATATTCTCCAAACAAGTTTGGCACATTTTTATTTCACACAGTAGAATCCAAGTGATTGTACCTATCTAGCAGAGGAGCTCCCCAGACTTTCTTGGGGATTTCAGCATTTATCACCCTCACTCTTGATTCTGTTTACAGTGATGCTTCCTTTTTTGGGTGTTGTATGGCTCCAGCAAACTGGAGAGAATTAAGCTGAATGTTCCCACTTTATGCAGGTCAAGGAAAGTTTGCCTTTATCGTTCAGAGATAATTACAGCAAACTAACTCTTTTTGAAAGGCTGAATTCCACAGATGGTGGCATTAAGATTCAGTGATCACAAAGATTCCTGTAGTTGTGTTTCACAGACGTTTTCCCATTCATTTCAGCCTTAAACTGACAGGAACAGAGGGACAAAAAGTACACTAAGAAATAGGGGATAAGTTGTGTGATATCTTATCCCAGGATTTCTTCCAGGATTCATTTAGCCCAATCCATCAGCTGCTGTCTCACCCCACGTAAAGCATTCCCGCTGTGCTGGGGGTGTTCCATACGCTACCTGGGGAGAATCCAGAGGGATCAGTCCTCATCTAGTATAAGAGGCTGTACTCTGCAAAGTGTAAACTGCATGGTAAGGGCAAAGCAATGCCAGTAGAATAGCTTAGGGCATGAGAACAGGATGTGAAGCACACAGCTCAGCTCAGCTCCTGGAGCAGATGCTTTCTCCCTCCACTCAGGCTGTTCTTCATCACATCCAGGACTTTTGCAGAAGTGTCTATAGATGCCCAAAGCTTCTCCTCACACCACAGGTTCTACTCACTAATGCACAGCTATGTCTCTTCTTAGGGACTGAAAGGAGCATCCCCTAGAAGGACATGGAAAATGCAGTGCTTAATTGGAGGTGTTTATCTCGCAGGAGAGAGGTATATTTAACAGTTTGAACTCTCCCAATTTCTTGAGCTCATCAGTTCATCAGAAGAGGATTTCCAAGAATCTTTTGAAAAGTATTGTGCTTGAACTTTGAGGTGAAATGCTATGAGGTGCTCACACTGAACAGAAGATTAAGCATTCATCATCCACGAGCAAGAAATGAAAAAACTCAGTAATACAAAATGAAGAAACTCCTTCCTGATGTCATCGGCTTTAGCTTACTCCTTATTTTTTTGGTTACTGTAAAGAAACAAATAGACTAAGCCTTTATGTCACTACTAGGGCTTGCAGGCCAGAATTAAGAAGCTTTGGTGTCCAAATCCTGCCATTTCTGGGAGAGAATCTCCTGGGCACCAAGTGAGACCAAAAGCAGGCAAATAAGTATTTTAAAGATTACAACAATTAAAGATTATAACAATTCAAGATTGGTCTTCTGAATTACTATGTTTTGTCTTAGTTCCCTCTTAATATTCCCGAAGTTTGCACTTGTGCACCCAGATTGCACAAATATAACAGCACAAATTCCAAACCCTGAACACGGGCAGTGACTTTATTGAATAGACAAAAAAAAAAAAAAAAAAAAAAA
>VZTE01003694.1:0-59500 GCA_013397775.1 Eulacestoma nigropectus | reverse complement strand
AAAAAAAAAAAAAAAAAAAATCAAAGTAATTGCCAATATTTGTGTTCTAGCACATAAGCAGGAATTCATAAATGCCTGCAGGAATGTAACATATCAATCTCCTTAAACAGCCATATCCTGTTTCGTTTGTTTCCTTTTCTGCCTTTGCAGTGACTGTTGCTACAACACCATCCATCACTGCTCCTTTCATCTGTCAGGCCCTCCAGCTGCCCACCCGCAGCTCCATACCTGCTCCCCCAAGTCTGAGCTGTCTGGATTTCCTTCATGTTCGTCGTTTCAGGTGTAGATGCTCATCCTTTGCAGCTGGAGCTGTGTGGGCAATGAAGGGATCACCTCTGGTTCCTCAGCACCCCTCCTGTACCTGCTCAGCCAGTTGCATGAATAGGTTTCAGTCAAGCGAGATTAGATTTAACAGGTTTTGTCACAGGGCATTTGTGCTGGGAACTGAAATGATGGTTAAATGGACACAGTCTAGGCTGAGACTGGTGGCTGCAGTCAGAGGACAACACACATAAACATCCCTCTTCATAGAAGTTCAAGCACATCTTTCCTCTGTTGTTATTATTAGGTTCTTAGCACATTAATTTTGTGGCTGATCAGTGCAGTGGCTCCTGCCACTGAAGATGCTCCTCTGCTCTCTCCAGAACATTGCCCCAGGATATCTTCTGGAGCATATTCCTCGAAGAAACTGATGCTGCACAAATGGTAATTTAATTTTCTTCTTCTCCTCATTCCAAGCATCCAGTTACTGGGTCACGGAAAAGCTGAGACTGAAATAAACCTTTAAAGTATTTTGAAGTATTTGTCATTACTCAGAGAAATAGGTCTGACATTCACTTGAGTGCAAGGAAGTAGAGGGAACAAAATGGGTTACTCAGAAACTGCCTTGGCTGGGCCAAAGCTCTGTCTTCGGCTCCATCTGGACAACTCATTTAGGCTGAGAGAGCTGTGTTGCATGATTTGGAGTAAAATTTTCCCTTGGAGAAATAGCCTGAAATTATATTTAAGAACCTGCAAGACTGTTTGGTGATATTGCACAAAACCTTATCTAGTAACGTTGAAAACTTTGATCCAAGATTCAGTGATGTCAATAGAAAAGATCCCACCAGTGACGGTGGGAATGTTGATTCAATGAGCAGCTTGGCCATTATCTCAAGTGTCCAGTGGGCATTAGGATAACAAGAGATTCCACCTAAAAAAAGGGCCAGGTCTCACTGTTTCTTTTTTAACACGTGGCCCCTTATGTTCTTCAGCCTTTTTCTGCTTTTCTTAGGAAAGAGTATGACCTGACTATGGAATAAAATGCCTTATGTCCGACAAAATAATAAAAATCACTTAAAATCCAAGGAGCATGAAAAGCAAATGTTATTAACATTGAGCTGTTTGTCTCCTTCAAGCACAGTATTATGCTATGGTAATGAATATATGTTTGTACTTTAATTTAGTATTAAGAAAATAGCTCCCATCTACTTCTCTAACCAAGGCACTTAAGAGTGTTCTGCGAACATCTCCAAATTTGTCCTCGCACACAGAATAAATGATGTTTAACAAATAAATAAGACTGTGGCATCAAATGGTTAAATAACCAGTTCCAAGACAAACAGTCATGCTAGAAACTGTACCCAATCTCCTAGTTCACTCTCCTGTGGTTTAAGCGAAACATGGATGTGTCTGAAAAACCCACAAGGGACTGAGGGTCCTCTTCTGTCCCATCAATTGTCCTGAAGTCCATCTGGATACGCCACCAGTCAGCAGAAAGAGCTAACAATGTTCCACCAAAGATATTTAATCTGTTAAAGATACCACACAAAATAACACTTGGTTGACAAAGAATAGGATATTTTATGGATGTTTAGGTGTGCAAGCTGAGGTGCCACAAGATCAAACAGAACCTAGTAATTCTTATGTTCATAAAATGGGCAGGAAGGGTGACTCATTCAGCTTTCTTAATTTTTCCATGACTCTTTGAAGATTTAATATGGTTTGTTTTGGGTTTTTTTCCCCTTAGTTGGCTTTAAATCTTCACAAAGCTCATTATTTATTCTCAGCAACCCCAATGTCGATCTGTGGATGGTTGTGCTGAGCTTCGCCAGAGGGTGCCCTGCTGTGCAGCCCTGTGCCATGGCCCCAGCTTGCCTGTTCCAGGAAAACCTCGCTCGGTCCCAGATCCTTCGTTTTCCTTTAGTTCACCCTAAAACCATTCACTGTTTCCTTCAATATCTTAATTTCAGCACTACTTTTAAAACCATTAGTGTCACTGCCTAGGGAGAGAGAATACTAATACTTGGCACCGGTGGACATTTACTTTTCTGTGTTCATGGATGTGGAGTCAGTTGTGCCTGTTCAGAATGTCTCAGGAGAAGCCTGAATAGTCGAAACATGTGTTCAAGGAAGATTTTTAGTTTATGGGTCCCCAGGTATTATTCCAAGCTGTGCTTTTTTAGAATTTCTCAAACAGGTGTACTATTGTTCTTCTAAAGGAGACTGAAAAAATAATTGAGGACAGAAGGAATATTCTTCAGAGCACACTTTGCAGAGGAAGTGAAACTGTTGAGTTAGTGCTGGAGGTGGCCCAGCAGGGGTCCAGCCCCTCACCCGCCCAGCTCCCCAGGAAGCCACAGGCTGGCCATGCTGCAGCCACACAAATCATCCCAAGACAGGGTCAGTTTAGATTAGTTATTAGGAAGAAATTCTTCCCTGTGAGGGTGCTGAGGCCCTGGCACAGGTTGCCCAAAGAAGCTGTGGCTGCCCCATCCCTGGAAGTGTTCCAGGCCAGGTTGGATGGGGCTTGGAGTAAGCTGGTCTAGAGGAAGGTGTCCCTGCACTTGGCAGGGGGTTGGACTAGATAAGCTTTAAAGGTGCCTTCCAACCCAAAACATTCCATGATTCTATGAGGGGGAGATGCATAGTGCTCTTGAAATGCTACAGAAAGCTCTAGCATCTTGGTGGTTCGTAAACTGAAACTGGGATGGAGCAAACACATAGCTGAGTTAACAGCAGAGAGGTTTCTCTGCATCCTGCAGTCACTGAGCATCAACTGCTGATGACTCACTTGGAAATGATTTACTGGCAGCTTGTCCCCAGCCAGCACGCAGCCTCCATCCCACCACTCCCACTGACTCCCTGGCTGCACACACCATCTCCATGCTGTCGGGCAGGGATGAAATCCAGCTGACAACAATAGATATCACAGGAAAAGTCCTCAAGAGTTTCTGCTCCTGTGAGGGATTTCACAATGAAAATAGGGGAAGTCCCTTCACTGGACTGGACAAAAAAATTTGGACAGTGCTGTCAGGAAAATATTCTTCACTGAATGAGTGATGCAGCTTATTAGGTCTTTTCTGTATTTTTGTGACTATGAAGACAGAACTAATGAGTAAGAGGCCCTTACAGCTGGTGTCCAACTCAACAATTACAACATGCTGAGGGAAGCACACTTTTTCTTTCCTTTTGGACAACGAAACAGTAAGGTATTTTTAGCCCCAGAGAGAGTTTTCTCCTCTGTAATGATGTAAGGTTCCTGTTAGCTCATCAGATTTGGTCGCCCACTGTAAAAAGCTATAAAGAGACAAAATTGAACACCCCATCATGTCTGAGCCTCAGCTCAAGGCAGGATGTCAGGAAGAGACATTTGGCTCCTGAATCAATCACACCCAAGTACAGGAGAAGGCAGGACACAGAACCTAAACAAACCACAAAGCCTGATTCTGGTTTGAACTGAACTCCTCCTAATGTATCTCTATTTACGGAGTTGTTTTATGTTAGACAGAATGTTAAGCTACTTTATGGCTACTTCATTTGAGAGGAAATATGTGATGACCTAAAGCCACAAATAACATCCAGGTGGCAAATTTATTGTTTGTGTTTTTACAAGCCTTTTCCTTATAATCCTCCTCATGGACGGCTGATTGGCGAGGCTGGATCCCTGGCTGGTGTCAGCCTGTGTAGTTGTGTCCAGTGTATTCATCTCTGCTGATTTGTGCCAGCTAACAATTTGCCCCATGTATTTTCATGTTCTAGTGTTGGATGGGGCTTGGAGCAACCTGATTTAGTGGAAGATGTCCATCCTTATGGCAGGGGGTTGGAATGAGATAAGCTTTAATGTTCCTTCCCGCCCAAACCATTCCACGACTCTCTGATTCTTTGTAGCTAGAAATCTAGAAGTCTCCCCTTCTCCCAGCTCCCACTCCTAGCATTGTGTAACTCCACTATAAAGTGTTATCACTGTATTATTCTGTCTCCTGTTTTTTCATATCATAGGCAACCAAATCACATTCACCTAAAGCTTTCTACGCGAGAAATTAAAGTAATTTCCTTTGAACATTCATTTGAGGCGTGTTAGTTTTAAAGAAATCTAGCTCTCTTCCATTGCCCTTCCCAGGCACTTCCTTTGCATTCCTGGCTGGCGTGTCATTAGGAAATGCAGGTGCCTCAACCTTCGACTGCTGGCACCCATCACTGTGGGAGAACAAAAATGTGAAGTTGTGTGCCTAGAATAGTTAGCCCAATGGTTTTCTAAATCTTCCCAGCATGGAAAGCTCGCAGCTTCTAATTATAGATGCTAAGCACTCTTAAAAAAAAAAATTAATGGTTTCCTATTGATGTATAAAACATAGAGGGTCAATTCCTGATGTGCTGTGAGCCAGCGTCACCCTGGGGACTTAACAAATGGCTGCTGTGCCCTGTCATGCATGGGGACAGTTCCAGGGTGCTTTGTATATAACTTGGGTTTTCCTTGTTGGACACATGGTCCCTCCTCTGCTGACCCACTCACTAAAAGCAACAGGACATTTTAGGTGGATGTTCACAGACAGACATGAGTTCCAGGTAATACGTCCTGCAAAGATGCCCCCAAATAATTTTGGAGCGGAGAAAAGACCTTCCTGGCCCATTGGAAGTGCCTGAGAATGAAGTTTCTGAGTCAGGCTGGAGCCTAAATGGATTTACTTTTGCTGAATGCTCTGAGGGGCCCCTAAAGACTTTGTATTAGCTCCAATCCAACCCACATGAGCACTCCTGTCAGTGTGGCTTTCGGAGCAGGCCAGGAGCACTAATGGATTGCTGCTATATTTCCCAGGTGTTTGCTTTATAGTCACTGAAGACAAAGTGTATTTGGTTTCTAATGAATCAGAGATGTTTCTCAGCATAATGAAATTCCTGCCCTTGTTTTGCTTTTTGTAGCCCAGCATTACATGACATATAAAACCACCCCATTTGTTTTGCATTGTCTAGAAGTAAATTCCCCCATAAGACCACCACTGAGCAGATACTATCATGGAGGCCAGCCCTGCTTCCACATTCCTGTCTCCCTGGACCCCCAGCCCTGGCTTATTTCCCTTCAGGGCATTAGTAGCTGGGTGATGCTGGGTGCGTTCACGCCATGTCCACCCCATGCAGGCACAGCACACACTTCCTGGCATGGTGTAATGGTGTATCCCATACAGGCACCAAGCCCCAGTTTTGTCAGGAATGTGTCACTCTCATGCCATAGGACATGTTTAGTCCTATGGGCCTTTTTCAGCCAGATATGCCCCATGCTCTATCCCACAGTACAGCTGTATGTGTAAATGCCTGTAACATTTCTGAGTGAATGCAAATGCATGTGCTTTGTTGAGAATAGCGCTTTATCTCATCCAGAAGCAAAACACAACTATGTCATAAACCGTGACCATAATAAATAATAAATCATATGGTGTATAAAATCATATGGTGGATGTGAGTGGGATATTCTGGTTTGGGGCTTTTAGTGTAAGGAGATTTTTTTGTTCAATAGTTCCTGTTTCTATGGCTGAGAGAGTCAGGGTTGTTCAGCTTGGAGAAGAAGAGGCTCTAGGGAAACTCATTGCAACCTTACAGTATTTAAAGGGTGTTCATTAAAAAGAGGAGAGTGACGTTTTACAGAGGCAGATAGTGATAGGACAAGAGGAAATGCTTTAAAATAAAAGCGGAGAGTTTTATATTCAACATTAGGAAGAAATGCTTCCCTGTGAGAGTGGTGAGGCACTGGCACAGGTTGCCCAGAGAAGTTGTGGCTTCCCCATTGCTGGAACTGTTCAAAGCCACTTGGGTGGTGCTTACAGCAACCTGCCCGTGACAGGGAATTGGAACTACGTGATCTTTAATATCCCTTCCATCCCAAACCATTCTATGATTCAATGATTGTCCATCTGTGGGGCTAATGGTGGAGTGTTCTATCACTGGAGCAGCTCTGTGGACCCTGGTGTGTCCCTTTGAGCCAGCTGCAGTCCTGGCTTGTTGTCTTGCCCTCCTGGGAGTAATTCAAGCCAGGACAGATGACAGACCTGGCCCCAGGCAGGAGCTGGTATATCCCCCTTCCTTGTGAGTCCAAGGCCAACAGATGGAGACTGGAAAACTTACTGTGAGATGGAGAGAAGGAAGAATTGTTTTCCAGGTTGCAAAGCTGAGATGTGTAGAAATGAAGTGACTTGACAGGGGCCTTTGGGGACAAAAACGTGGTCCGTGTCTTTCAAATTGCAATCCCATGAATTCATACAAACCCATCCTTCCTGCTCCCTATGTCCGGCAGAAGTGGTGCCTTGGGGAGCCAGCACCACTTTGGGAGGAGCAGCAGGAGTCAGCCCGGAGGGAATGTGTCTGGAGAGGTTGGCGGCTCCTGTTGGTGCTCTCTGATCTTCCAGTTGGCTATTTCCAAAGCACACAGAGAATCAAGCATGCTTCAATGGATGTTTTCCACACAAAGCCTGCTTGCCAGAACTTAACAGCCTGTGGAGGGTCTCCATTTCCTTCAGTGTCTGGAAGTCACATTAGGAGCACCTGCTTCTCTTCACGGACAATAACTAACACACAGTCCCATATTTCTGCTGCATTTAATGAAGGAATTACTCCCTAAAGGACTCAGTACAAAATTCTGGTGTTGTTAAAGTTGTGCCAATATTTTACTCACAAATCTTTGGTTCCCATCGAAGTTAGTGGAAAGATGGCTTTTAACTTGCTGGGACTGTGCTGGGGTCCTAAATAGAGTTCACTTCAGGATAACCCTGAGGAAACCTTTTTTTTGTTAAATGTGGAAAGAATCATATATTCCACTTGCTGCGATTGCCAAGGAAAAAATATAAGGGTTTTTTATTTTTTAGCTTTAGGCTTTATGCTTTTTTGCTCTAGGACCAGGCGCTCACAAATGTATGTATGCTGGTCTACACTGTTGGTATAGTGCTACTATTAAAAACAACCTGACCAGAAAAAAGAATCTCTTCCTGTTAAGAAACATGTTCCACAACTCTCAGTGTATCGTATCTTGAGTTGAACCCAACCAATCTTGATTAATTTGTGTTTGACTACTAAATCTACAGTTGTAATTAAATTCAGGGCAACAGCAGTTCTACAGAATCTGAGTTTCTAATAAATTCATATAAATGTTTCATTTAAATGGATGGTTTTCAGCTCAGAAGTATTTTTTTAACTTTCGAAACAGACTCAAAGGATCATAAGGATTTGTTCTTTATTTATTCCTTGACCCTAACCAGCAAAATTTTTGCCTTTTTTGTGTGTGACTATAGCCAAAAGGGACATTATAAATCTCAGACTGCAGCATTTTGGGTATCAGAGGCTGTTTTTACAGCAGAAGACAAGTTCAGATTGCCGTTGGAGTTGTTTACTAGGAATCCTGTTAGTTAAATGCTGAAGATATGCTTTGTGTTTACATCACTTGGTTGTACTGGGCTGTCCCCACCCTGGCTAAACACAGTTTATTTTCTGCTGCTGCCCTCTCCTTCCCTTCCAGCTGTTTGCATTGCTGTGCCCCAGTGTGAAATGCATGGAGGTGTTTTAGCCAGAACCCCCAAATTCCTGTCACCACCTTCACGGTGGTGGCAGCTGTGAGGAGTCCTGGCTCGGAAGAACAACACCAAGAGGCTGGAGCCAGCAGTGCCGACCTCGGCTGCTGAATCCTGAGGAGCAGTGCAGGGAGCAGCTCCTTCACTACCCTTCCCTGTGGCTGGAAAGTGCCCATGGCATTAGTCACTCACATGGCTCCTGTGAGCAGCTCACTCAGCCTCTTTGCTTGCTTTAGTCTGAGAGTACCTCAGTTAATAAAGCTGTGCCAATTTGTCTCAGCTCACTGCTGGCCCCACGCAGTGACTCACTGCTAATTATTTCTTTGAGGAAATCAGAGGTGGTTCTTAAACGTGGATTTTTACTGGCACAGACAACACACAAGTCTGGATTCCATTTCACTCAGGAACCCAGACATCACAGAGAGAACAGGCCCAGACAGGGACCACAATCAAGGAGGGTGTCCATCTGCATGGAAAACAAGCAGGTTCCTAAAAGGAGCCCAGTGGGTACACCAGTGGTGACAGGACAGGTTGGGGAGGGCAGAGGTGCAGGGGGCCCCAGCTGCTTGCCATGAAAGAGCAGGGAACACGTCCTCACTTGTCACCACTTCACTCCAGGGTTAGCATCCTTGTCAAAGGGAGTTTGCTGGCTCCACTGCAAATATCCCCCTGTACAAACAGCTCCACAGTCAGGCTTCTCTGTAGTGTGCCAAGTGCAGGGTGGTTGTACAGGGGCTGAGACAGATCACAGCCCTTTCCCCTGCCTCCTCCTCCCTCTCCCTGTGGGACATGCAGCTTCCTCTTGACAGAGTCAAAGAATGATTTGAGTTGGAAGGGACCTTAAAGATCATCTCAATCCAACCACCCCTGCCATGGGCAGGGACACCTTCCACTAGACACCAGGTTGCTCCAAGCCCTGTCCAACCTGGCCTAGAACACTTCCAGGGATGGGACAGCCACAGCTTCTCTGGGCAACCTGTGCCAGTGCTTCACCACCCTCACAGGGAAGAATTTCTACCTAATATCCAATCTAAAACCAACCTCCATCAGTTTGAAGCCATTCCCCCTTGTTCTGTCACTCCAGGCCTTTGTCCAAAGCCCTTCTCCAGCTCTCTTGGAGCCCCTTTAGGCACTGAAAGGGGCTCTAAGTTCTCCCTGGAGCCTTCTTTTCTCCAGACTGAACAACCCCAGCTCTTCCAGCCTGTCCCAAGACCAGAGGGACTCCAGCTCCTGGAGCACCTTTGTGACCTCCTGTGGACCTCCTCTAACAGGTCCATGTCTTCTTGTTGGAAGGACCAACACATATGTTCTCGTCTTCATCCTCTGCAGGAACAGAGTGAGGGTTTCCCTGCCTCAGCTTTGCACCCTAGTATTTCCTAGCAGCTCTCCTTGGCTCCCAGCTCCCTGCTTTGTTTTCCAAACTGCTCTTTAATAAAGTCAGGAGGACTTAGAAAGGCAGATATGCATTTGACTCCAACTCCAGACAATATCTTGCAAACTTAGGAGCACTGGAGCCTTATTTCTGGTCTCTGAGGTCGACAGCATATGTAAACAGGGACTTCAAGCTCTCCTGATAATTTAGTGTAATAATGGTGTTAGCAAGAGCCAAATTGCTAACTTGGTTGTGAACAGAAATAATCACCCTGCCAGACTATTGCCATGAAAACTCTAAGAGCAATGAAAACAGACTTGTCTGGAATGAAACCCACTCATTGTATCAGAATCATCTTGTGCATATTCATTGCCAAGTATGTTGGCTTTTGGGTTATTTGACAAAATATGGCCTCAGCTGCTCTCTGCTGTTTGGCACCGTGTCAGGAGAACATGGAAAACAGGGAATCCTATTCCACAAACTTTTAGAAAGAACGTCACAAAAAAAAAAAGGAAAAAGGAAAAGAAGGAAAAGAAAGACAAAGGGTATTTTACATATATACATATACATATATATACTTTTTTTTTTTTAATAATAGTAATGATGCAAGCAAGCAATTGGATGGATTTTGTGTGATTTTTATTTCCTGGCTACAAATGGGATTTTTTTGTGGGGGAGAAAGTTCATAAAGCCTCTCTGCTATTTATCCCTTTGACCTCTGCATTACCCCAGCTGTGG
Source organism: Eulacestoma nigropectus (assembly GCA_013397775.1). Lineage (NCBI taxonomy): Eukaryota > Metazoa > Chordata > Aves > Passeriformes > Eulacestoma > Eulacestoma nigropectus. The sequence continues at coordinate 49,576 of VZTE01003694.1, read as the reverse complement.
CTGGGATGACAGATGTACATACATGCACTCGGAGTTGTGAGGTTAAAAGGAAAAGTGACTCATTCAGTATGAAACCCCCAGGAAAAAAATTCCTTCAGAGCAAGAGAGGTGTTAGACCAGCAGCTGAATTTTGGCCAGTTGCTGGACTGACTTATGGGTTAGTGCTGTGCATCCATGGCTGCTTTGGGGTGGGCTTTCTGGACTAATTCCTTAGGGGCACAGGTACTTGCTTTGTTGAAAATGGGTGGGGCGCAAACAAATCCCAGCTGCACAAGTCCTGCTGGGACACACAGCACAAGTCCTGCTGGGACACACAGCATGGTGCTGGAACAGAAGCAGAGTTGGATATGAGAGGACTGAAGGAACCCTTGTTCTGTGCCTACTGTGGGAGAGGCCCCAGCTGGTAAGGATGTGTCATGCAAGCTGGTCCTTTTCAGGGCAGAGACACAAAGTAAATGACCTTTGACAGTCTTTCGTTTACAATTCCACTTTTTGAAACACTGGGAATGATCTCTCAAGTTTCTGTGGTTTGTAACTAGTGTTTGAAATCAGGCTTTTCCTCTCTGTGCTTTTGGTTTTAAAAAAACCCCTATTTTTAGGGAGCAAAAGTGGCATTTACAGCTCTCTCTGTGTAAATCAGTTTTACTATAACCACTCTGAGGACAACTTCATCCTCTTGGTCACAGTCCTGTGCTGGGGATGTGTCATGTAATAACACATCCCCAGCTTAGTGGAGGAGGGAGCAGCTTGAACTACAGAGCTATCCCAAGACAGGTATTCGTCACTTTTGATGCTGTAAATGAATGGACTGGAAGCAGAACTCCAAGAGCAGAGCTGACTACCATCACTTACATCTGGTTTGCACTCTTTAATCCATTTATTTCAGTGCTCTTTCCTGATGTTAGGCAGTTCTCAGCTGCCTGAGCAGCCTGGGGTGACTTTGGGTTTGGTATCAGCATGAGAAGCCTCATGGGCTCTGCCTGTCTGCCCAGCATGGTGTTGGGCTGTTACCACCATATCCTGGATCTCTGTAAAGCTGATCCTTTAATTTGTTTCTCTGCTTGATCCAACACTTACAGTATTCTTGCCTGCCCACATGCTTGGATTCCCTCGTCAGTCACAGACAGAGCCCTCTGTCTTGAGCAGAGGGGAAATTGCATGTTAATATGGAAAATACCAATAATGTTGTTGGATTTTGTTGCTACGGGAACAGGAGCTGCCCATTGTGAAGGATGCCCAGAATTCTGTCTTTAAACAATGACATGGAAAAAGAATGAGACACAGAAGGCCAAGAACTGCTCTGTGGGGTAGTTTTCTGTTTCTTTTGACCTTTAACTATAAATTGTCCCTCTTATGACTGTCTCATAATATAATCTTATATCGTACAGAATTTCTCATGCTCTTGCATTAATAAATGGGATGGTACATTCCCCTCTTCTCTGTCTGTGACTTTCTGTGAGTAAAATACTTCATCGAGAGATGAAAGATACTATTTGCATTCAGCCCACCTAAATATCTTGTGTTAATGTACTAATGCATGAGCATCTGCAGTCTGCACGCAGATGTCAGCCGTGATGGCTTTTCATCTTTCAGTCTGATCACAGGGTTGCTTTTATTTAGGAATGAGTAGGACTCAAAGAGGAGGTGAATAATTCTGTGGTTAATGAGCACATCTGGAGCTATAAAAAAGCCAGGCTGTGAAGGAGTAGGAAGGTCAAACTGCCTCCACATGTGTCCTGCAGACAGCAGGCCTCTGCTGAGCTCTCTGGTGCTCGTGGAGATACTATGAAGAGCCAGGGCTGATTCCCATCTATGCTGACAGAATGGAGCTCAGTGTCATACACAACTCCAGACCCAATGTTCTCTGTCCCAAAACTCCTTTTCCACCACTGTGAACCACCCTCTGCTCATATACTGCTGTTTTGATGTGTTTAGAACAAACTAACTTCCACAACTTTGCAGCCAGGCCATGGCGAAGAGCCAGTTCCCATAATTTCTTCCTTGGGGCATTTCCACCTGCACAAATGAGAGGCAGCTCAGTGCAAGGCCTTGATGCTCCAGTTCAGCTGCCATCCCAGCTGTGTTAAGGCACAGAAAACACCCAGCAAGAAGTAGGTCCCAACACAGCCCATGATGAACACTCAAAATGACTGTTTCTTCAAAGCTGCTGGGAGTTTGGTCTTCTGCTGGCCTACAGCATGCACATCTGTGGTGCATCACCAAAACACACAGCCAAACACCATATCAGTAGAGAAGGAGGAACACAGTGCTTTTGCTAGGACAGAGGAGAGGTTTTCCAAGGCAGGGTGGGGCGATTACACCACGACTCCCTCGGCTTCGAGCCAGAGGCCTGTGACAACGGCACTGAGCAAGGCCTTGGCCGACTGAGTCAGCCTTTTCACCTGGGGCCATGCCAGAGGGACCAGGTTATGGATGGGCTGTCAGGGCCTCCTGGCATGGCCTGCCAGCATTAGGTAGCTTCACAGCTGCTGGCCACTTTCCACAGGAATTTTGAGTAAGCTTTTGAAAAACTGTGCAGGGAGGTTGTATTAAACACACTGCCCAGCTGACAGGTGTCTTCTCAGCACCAGCTAAATTCCTGCTGTATTTTTAACCTGTTCATGGACCATTGCACTGTGTGCCTAAGTTAGCTGTCAGGAGCTGTGTTAAATTTCTTTTTTACTTTATCTCTCAAGAAGGATTTCAGCCTCAGATGCTCTGCTCTCTCCCAAGGGGTGGCAGTTACATGCAGAGTGTGTGTTTCAGGCTTTGCTCATGCTGAGCAACTGGCTGATGGTGACCATGCTCTGGGGAGAGGAGGGAAGGTCTGACCCAGAGCAGCGGGCAGTGGATCCTACCAGCTCAGTGATGCTCCAGGATGCACACATAGAGTGTAGAGGAGACTCCATTCCTTCTCCCTCTGCGTGATTCCTCTGTGCTTCCTTCACACCTTCCTTCCACAGCCAGTCCAAAATCAAGGCCAGGAGGAGGAGGAGGGAGAGGAGCTGCTGGTCAGCTCACAGTCAAAAGAGGGATTGGGATGCAGAGAAATGTCCAGGCAGTTATAGGATGAACTTTGGTGTCTATTCACTTTGCCTTTCTTGAGAAAGTGTCTCTAAGACTATGAAAATAAATAGTCCTGATGTGTCTCAATTGTCTTTTCAGCCAACAGAGTCTGTGATGCAACTCCTGGCTCTCTGGTGTGAGGTCAGACACAGAGCAGCTAACGCTGACTTCCTGCTCACCTGAATTCCCACCCAGACTATGCTAGTTTATGTAAATTAATTTAGAAACAGGTTCTTTCAGGGCACACAGTTTCTGTAGGTCCCTGGGGAGTGATGCAAAAGAGATCTCTTTCTTTCCTGCTCATTGTTTCATGGCTGACCTGTCAAAGTAGGAACAAAGGCTACATTTAGCAGGAGCTGTGACAGCAACTGATGCCATATGGACCTCATTCTGCTTGTCCCAGTGATTCACAGGGGCTGTCACAAACCACCCTCCCTTCATGGCTAGCAGATTTCCCTTTCAACTGAATCAGATTAATCCAAAATGCTTCTGTCAAGACAAGGAGAGTAACCATGGCATTACCTATCTGGATCGCTGAAAGCCTAGTATTATTAATCTCACTAATTCTGTGTTTCACTGTCAGACTGCTGAGTCAGTCACTGGTCTGTATTCATGTATATTTAATGCTTTTAGGGATAAAGCCAAGATCCTTGGGTTTTGCAGAACACACTTCCATTCTTTTACTTTAAAATAAGCATGGCACACATACTAAATACAGAAATACCCATTGTTTTCCAGTTGGGTTGTAACAGAACTGTTGGAACTGTTAAATCTAATTTCTGAATTTTTTGCTAGTTACTTTGTTACCACCCAACTATGTGTGGCAGATACTGGCATCGTGTTAGATTTGTGTAATGTATAATGTAATGTATAGTGAAATATATTGCTTACATGTGTAGCCACAATATGTTGGCAGAATGTGAGTTTTTATTTCAGTTTGATGTGAGGTAACAAGTACTTGAGTATTATCCAATGCTGCTTCCTTGGCTAGCCAAGACTACTCTTCCCTTTGAGGGTAATAACCATTTTACCACAGCCACGTGGAGCTAGCACAACTACTGGGAGGGGGGAATGGATTTATTCTGAGCACCTACAGCAAGAAAAGTGTTTATTATTTAAATGTTGAGTCTCAGCTGTGGAAGTTTTTAGGCTGGAAATGGATGCACGGGAATGCAGGGCTAGAGAAGGCACGCAGCCCCTCAGCCTGCTCCAGAGGGTGAAGCATGAGGCTGATCCTGAATCCGGCTGATCCTGGATCCGGGCTCGGCGTGCCCCCTCTCGGCCGCTCCGGAAATCGCAGCCCGGCCCGGGCCAGGGGCCCGTGGCGGGGCCGAGCCGGAGGCAGCGCTGGTGTCCGGCCCCGGGCACACGGGTCTGGCTGTCGGTCACTGGCTGAGGGGAGAGCCGGAGGGTCCCGCGGCACGCACTGCTCGGCTGGGCTGGCTCGGGGAGACGGCGAGGCACAACCAAGGGGGTTAATACAGATGATGCACAAAGCATAGAGTGGTGTTTTGCCCAGTGGGAAGGGTGGGTAGGCTGTCTGGTCAGCAGCCAGGGCCTGGGGGAGAACAGCTCTAGCCTTCCTTCAGGGAAGGGATCGCAGCTGAAGCACTTGGTGAGGACAAAACCCAGGGGTGCCAGGAGAGCTGGGCAGCAGCACGAGGCGAAGATGATTCCCAAGGATGCCAGGGGAGCTGGGCAGCAGCGTGGGGCCAACGCTTCACCAGTGTCACATTAGAAACCACATGGCTGCCTTGAGACAGCTCCTGTGAAATAAACAGTGCCACACTGAGGCATGAAAAGTCACTTTGCACAACCACATGGCTCTGAGTTTAACAAGAGATTGGACAACACTCTCAGATACATCACAGGATTCTTGAGGTTGCCCTGCAGAGGGTCAGGAGCGGGACTTAATCATCCTTGTGCGTCCCTTCCAGGTCAGGATATCCTATGATTCCAAGGGAACTTTCCAACAGCCCAAGAGTGTCCTTTAATTTCTCACAGCAAAATGATGCTGAAAGTGATATGGAAATGGCAGCTTTAGGCATATGAGGCCCTGCTGGGAGCTGGGCAGCCATGGCTGTGTTTCCGGCTGCCCTGGGCTGCCCATGGGCAGTGTGTGCAGCGGGGTGTAAAACCACAGCAGCAGAGCTGTGCCAAATGCTGCACCCTCCAAGAAAACGGAACACAAATACTAGTGCTGCCCAAGGTGAGTAATTTCATTTTTGACTTCTCAAAATCATTACAGAGACAGCAAGTTAGGCCACAATACCAGGGTTGGATCTGCAACTAAAATAACTTCATCTCTTGGGATCTGAAACTTTGCTAGTTAGAGTCTTTCTCCTGGAATTATTAGGGGTTTACAATCTGTATAAGCTGAGGATTTATCTGTAGGGCCAAAATTATTTACCTTGTGATAAATTTCCTCTGTCACACCCATACATTCAATATAAGCCAGATTGAGCAGAGTGAAAATGAAGATTTTATGATATTTTAATGTACTTCTTGAATTACAAATGAGAAAATACAGTTTAATTTTCTTCTGAATTTCCATCCAGCTCTACAGCAAGTAAAGAAGACATTTTTATGTTAAAGCAAGTATTGTTACTAGCTTCTCGGTTGTATTGATACATATTTTCCAAACACATTATTTTTCTGTATTAACCATGGAGCTTTAAATCTTCATTAACCAGAATAACTCAGTTCAGTAATTGCTAAATAGAGCTGAAGACATATATAACAAAGAGCAAACTAGAACATAAAACCACACAATTATATCATTGCAGTTGTATCAGGAGTTTTGAAAATGCCTATAAAGAACACTGGGATCTGTTCAAATGTCAGAAATTGTTAAATGTATATACTCTTTACAGATAGGCAATTTAATTTCTTCCAGTGGCAGTTTAAATCCATTGCCTGTCTACTTCTTTTTTTTCTCTTCTTCTTGATTATTTTCTAATGTAAGGGAAGAACACAGCCCATACTGATTTAAGCTCTTTGAGTTATTTAAATGTGCTTAGAAAATGTGGAGCTGAAGATGCTTCCACACACACTATTTACTGTAGAACCAGTCATTGTGGGAGAAGTCTCTGCCTCTTCACTTCCCCAGATCATGCCAGAAATGAACCGTCTTGTGTACCTTATCACAGGCAGAGTAAGAAAAAGTATTTGCTCTGGAATAACACCAGCAAGTGAATGGTGTGACTTTACCTATCGAGTTGTAGAATGGGCATATGTAGAAGATGTATTTTCCCTTCCAGCATGTTGGGGTTTTAGGAGTTCTCCGTTGGTTTTGCTTGTTTGTTTTTGTATGTTTTTGTTTGTTTGTTTTTTCTTCTCTCTTAAAGAATTTCCCCCATGCTATTGTTGCCAAAAGACATTAAAGACTGGGTACTTAAGAGAGACAAAAAGACCTGGCCACAGGAGGAGGGGTCCAGCTGTCTATCCTCTTTTACATGGGGTGTTCTCATGTAGGGCAGAGATGCCACGAGATTTGAACTGGAAAAAAAGGGGGTTGGATGCTACCCCTTGGTCTCCTGCTCTCTTGGCATTCGAAGGGGAGAGAAGCTGCTGTCATTGTGGAGAGAATTCGTCACCACTGCGGGCTTCTCCCTTCTGCTGCCTTCCTTCTACCATGAGTGAAGCCTGCTCCCTGGAGCGGCTGCTGCACTGGGACTCTGTCTATAAACACCCTACCTCACTAAAAGAGGGACCTTTTCACCATATGCTCGGGTGCCTCAGGGGACCCCGGGATCCCAAGCCCACCTGTCCCTGCCCTGCTGGGAGTCGGGCCACGACTGCCCTGCCCCCGCCCTTCCTTTGCCGCTGCTCCGAGCCTTCGCTGCACTGTAGCTCCGCCCCCCCGCCTGCCGAGACGTCCCGGGGCTCCCGCTGCAGCTCCGGAGTTTGATACATCTCGCCTTGATACAACCACCCGGGATTCTGTGTGTTCGTCCCTGCTGTTCCAGCCTGCTGTTCCCGAGGACTGGGATCGGCTGCCCCTGGGGGTTTGTGAGGCGAGCTTCTCGTCCGCCATTACCGCGTGCTCCCCGAGCTCGCTCCGGAGCGCCCCCTGCAGCCGCGGGGGAACCATCGCACCCGCCCTGCTCCCCGGGAGCCGCCAGCGCCCCTGCCGGCTGTGACCGGCATTGCACCAAAGGGGAAAGCGCCTGCGGCCGAGAAGGCGGGCACTGGGTTCCTGGTTCTGTTTGTTATTACTGCCATAGTTACTGTTGTTTGTTTGCCTCTTTATATATATATATCTCTAAGTAAAGAACTGTTATTCCTATTCCTCATATCTTTGCCTGAAAGCCTCTTAATTTCAAAATTATAATAATTCGGAGGGAGGGAGGTTGCATTTTCTATTCCAAGGGAGGGTCCTACCTTCCTTAGCAGATACCCGTCTTTCAAACCAAGACACAGCAGCAGTGAAAGGAGTTCACTGCCTTATTTAATACCTCTGCATGAACATCCATGCTCAGGCATTCACTGTTCACTTATGCTGAGTATATAGTGCACACACTGTGCCTCTTCTTCTGCCTGGGAAGGAATAAAGATCTACTGTTCAAGTCAGACAAATATTTTTAAAAACAAGTGATGTGCCAGAAAGGATTTCAGGAACTCCAGAAGTTAACAATTCCATCACTGAGTTTTGCTGGGCAGATGTTGCTGCTCAGAGGAAGCATCAGGACTCATGCTGGTAGGGTTGCCCTGATTCAGCACTGAAATGAGGATTCAGAAAAGATGCTTTGCAGGAGCAGCTCCAGATCAGGCAGGAGAGGAGGCACCTCTGGGAAGAAGACTGACCCTGTCCCCTTCTGGCCTGGGTGGCTGTGCTTGAACCAAGAATGATACAAAACACAAATGAAGGGATGTTATGTGAGAACGATGAGAAGCTAAAGGACTAAGTACTCTGCAGTTGGAGGAAAGATATGTTTGTTTTGCTTGCTGGCTGCTGGCAGGCCTGGAGGTCATGAGTCTGTCAGAGTGGAACTTACACCTATGATCAATCAAATTTAAGAAGGATGCTGTCATCCTCCGTAGTATCTCAGTTCTGAGATTTCAGAATCTCAGCACAAAGCTAATGAGCCTTCTGCACAAGCATGTTTCGTCAGCTGTGTTTCCCTTCCAAGGTGTCTGTAAATTATGTTGTGTGTGAAGACAGGATGTGAAAAGCCAGCACAGGCTGATGCTGAATGAGTAAGGCCATGGAGCTGAGAGTGCTGGAGCCAGTCAGCAGTGAAACTGCAGAGTTTGCAAGCAGCATTTACCCAAGCTGCTCTCTTTAGTACAAAAAACCCAAATGCAGTGGTCCTTTCCTCATGTGAGAAATCTTTTTTGGATAAATATACCTCAGTTCCATGTGGAAAACCCACACACATAGCAGGAGCTACGCCCAGCAGATGATTGCCACCTAAAGCTCAGGGACTGCTAATTATCATCTCTCCAGAGAGAAATATTTCATCCTGATCTGGCTTCAGACTGATTCGGTATGGTTTTTAAACATCTGGTTTTTCATCCACTAATTAGTAGCCTAAATAAAATAAAAGTTGATATTTTTGTGGGGTTTTTTCATGGGTTTGTAATGTCTTTTACCCATATTTCTTAACTACATCTTTCTTTAAACCTAAAAGGAATAATGTGACTGGCTGGCCTTTCCTATTTCTGGATTTGATTTATGTTGGAGTCTATGAAGGAATGACTCATAGAGTTTTTACACTGGCCGCTTAGCCTCGTACAGAATCTATGTTGAAATCCAGGGCATGCAGAGAAAGGTCTGCCCAGTGCAGCGTGGGATGACCCAGTCCTCTTCCACATTCCCTTTTGGACTTTATTATGCAAAAAATGTGCTTCTCCTCCACAAACCCCTATGTTAAATGTGTCACAAGCTTAAATCCCTTGCAGGTTGCTTTCTGAGCTTCAGGCAGGGTGATCTGTCTGTGTTACTTCAAAGTCTTTATTTCTTTACCTAGCAGTGAAAATCACTGCTCTGTGGAGAACACAGGGGTCGGGTGGGCTGCTTGCCAGCCACCCAGGTACATTCCACTTCACTTACACCCCATCTGTGGTGACACTGTGCCTTTCTGCAGAAATCAGCATCTTCCTCAGGCTCCAACCACTTAGAGTATTTCCTTCTTAGTTCAAACAGGGAACACAGGGTGATCCATCATTCCTGCTAACCAAGTTTACAAAAGGGTTTTGATTAAAAAACATAAAATGTGGATATGGTTAAAAAATGTTTCAGCTCGGACAGTGCCTCCTTTGTATGCAAATGATGGAGGTCACAGTCCTCAGAGCTGTCTACCCCAAATGCCCCCTGACAGATTTCAAAGGAGAATATCAGAACATCATTTATAAAAGGTGCCTTGTGTCCTGCAAGCCCCTCGGATGCTTAGCAAGGACTGCAGTCTGCATCACTACATCCCGTGGTTCTTTTGGGCATCCCTGGATCATTTGGAAAATCTAATTAAAACATGGGCAATGTCATTTTAAATAAGAAGGGGAGAATGTGTGTCTTTTTCCGTCCCTGCAGTCAGACCCCTCTAATTCTGTATGGGTGCACTTGTATTGTTTTAAGTAAGCCAGTCAGGAAATTACGTTTCTTCTGTGTTTGCAGAAGTTTAAATGGCCTTGTGAATGTGCAGCTGGGCACGGCTCAGAGTGCTGCCAGACCAGGCTCCACTGTACCAAAATTATGCTGAACACAAGCCATCAGTTTCCTCCCTGGGACGCTCCTGGTGAATCCAGCTTTAATGTCCCAAACCTGGCACAGAGAAAGCTGGAGGTATCGCTCTGTATGACAGACCTTTTCCATCTGAACACTGTGTGTTTATCTCACCTTAAGTCTTGTCTAGATTATCTGCAGCAGAATTTAAGGCATAAATCCCATCCTTTCACTTCTCTCTGTTGCACTTTGGTGTCCTCAAGGGGTGCAGCCTTGAATAACACTGAGTTATTCATGACTGCCTGCAGCCTCCCAGCCTGCTCAGCTCAGCTGCACCAGCGCCGGGGTGGCTCAGGGCCTCAGAGGACTGAGTTCCCAAAACAGTGGATCAGCATAAACACTTTTGCCCATTCCAGGAGAATCCTGGCACAGGTCAGACTGCTCAGGAAACCTTCATAGCAGGAGTTTGTTTGCAGCCAAGGTATCTGAGTTTTATCAGAGGACAAAGCATGGTATAGTTGATACCTCAGCATTTCACACACTAGGTTTGTTTAGCCTGTGCAGGGGAGCCCCATGCAGAGACATCTGAGCTGGCCTGAGCTGGCTGCTGGACAAAGTTACCTGCAATCAAGACAGCAGATGCCCAGTGGGGATCAGTGGGAGCATGTAGAGCAGTGGGCTATGTGGGCTGTAGAAGTGCAGTAACCTGATGTAGCTTTTTGTTGCTGTTGTGCACAGGATGTTATTCCAAGAGGAAGTTGTACTCAGGTCTGTTCGTAGTGAGGTGTGTGTTTCTGGCCACATTGCCTTTTCCCAGTGTTTGCATCACCTTCTCCTTGTGATGGAGACGTTTCTCTAATGCTGAAAGGGTTTGATTCAGGATGGCTTCCTGACAAATGCTCAGGAATTTTCTGTTTGGAAATGCTCTGTGATTTTGCTGTCAGCTGAGTACCAGACAGTGCCAAGCCCCCAGCTGCAGCTGGCACAGGAGGCTTGTCCCAGTCCATACCCCCTTCCCTCACCTCAGAAGCCCCCCCTGCTTCTGCCCATCACCAACAATACAGTTGGTATTTCCTTTGGTACACCAAATCCTCAGCTTGAGATTCACCTGTGCACAGGCTAAAGGAAGACTAATAATTAGATGATACTTCAGCAGATAGCACCTCCACAGCGTGGCACAATCTTTTATCTACGGCTGATATGAAGGCATTGCTCAGACTTTTGGCTAGATCTTTGAACAGCAGAGACTGGATATTGGCATGCCTTGACTTTTGGCTTCCATACTTGCTCTTCTAGGATCTGGTGTGATTATTTTTTCATTCATGAAAAACAAAGGAAGAGCAACAGACATACAACTAATTTTAGAATTTGTTCCTGTACAAGGCCTTTTTACTCATGTAACTTTTAGCTTCAGTTTCAGGGAGAAACCTGAGCTATGTTGAGGTCAGAAAGAGTTGTTATCCAGACATAATCCTGCCTCCTCCATTCTGACTCACTGCATTGTTTTATGGGATATCCTATATGGCATGACATAAGTACTCTTCAGATAGTTTTAACATTTTCTCTGCCTAGGTCTTGAACAAACCTTTGTAATATGAGAGACAAGGGGGCATTCAAAAATACTTGTGTGCACTTTCGGCAGGCAAAGTAATTTTAATTTTTCATTTGCTCTCTGCAAAGGGATTTTTATTCTGCTTTTAAGGAATGTAAGGGCTTCAAACACCCACAGGATGCTTGATTCTCCTGGTTTTAAAGCAGATCTCCATGTCATAGCTTTACAGGTTCAGTTGTTCCTCTCACATACTCTCGCTCCTCTCTCTGTCTGCAGTTTTTTTCCCTTTTTAAGTACATTAACACTGCTACTGTTGCCAATGGGCTCAGCATTGTCCAGCAGCAAGTCCCTCTTGGAGCCACTGGCATTGGCTCCATCGGGCGTGGGGGAAGCTTCCAGCAGCTTCTCACAGATGCCACACCTGTAGCCCCCCCACTACCAAAATGTTGCCACACAAACCCAACACACGTTTACAAACACATTTTTAGTCCTTTCTACTAAAAGAGAAGAAAAAAAATCTATTTCTCCCTAACGTAAGAGCAAAAAGTCTATAATAAAAATAGGTTAAAAAAGAAGCATCAGAACTGAGTAAGGAACCTGGCTCTGACTCATGCCATTGGCTCTGAAGACTAATGGTGTTTTTACAGTCTCTAAAATATACTAATATTGTTAATGCCATCAGAGACTCACAGCTTGCTTCTCTCATTGATAGTGGTGCAATCATTTCTAAGTTCACAGAAACAAATGTTAATGTACAAAGTGTATGCATGTGCAACATATGGAACTGTGTTAGGATGTTCTGGTGACAGGACAGCTGGACCCTTTTATTATGGTTTATGATATTAGCAGTTGTTGAAAGTTTCAGTGAATTGCACCCTTATGTTAGATATTTATTTCCCTATTTTCTATTTTTCTTATGGATTGTGCTTTGGTGAGTCATCTCCCAAATCCTTCTTTTTTCAGCTGTATGTCACTAGATCTCTCTTTAGCAAATGGACTTGTGATGGAGTGAATTTGGAAAGCAAGAGATAGCTTGTTCTCGGTGTCTTGCATGGTCTAATTCGGTTCCTGGTTCTATTTAATATTGGAAAGATGTTATTTTTGGTAGAGGTAACTGTTAGGGTGATTGGCAGTGATGACGGTCACTCAGAATTAGTGGGAATACTGGTTTCTGGAGAGGAAACAGTAAATTAGACGTTCTGGTGAGCTGGGAAATTATTTTCTCTTTGTTTCAGCTCTCCCCGTGCCTCGTGTTGGATCCGTCCTCGCCCGAAGCTGTGCCTTGGACCCGGGAGACCCAGTGGGGCTCCGGCTGCTCCTGCCCTCGGCGGAGCCCAGGCCAGCATGAACCCATCACTCTGCTCGTACGGTCCTGCCACGTTCCGGCACTGAGACTGTTTTCCTTTTTTTCCATCATTTTCCTTCTCTCACGAGCCCGCCCCTTGCCCAGGGCTCACCCGGAGCAGCTGAGCGCTGGCTCGACGGTGCTGTGAGCAGCGCCTGAGCTGCCGCCGGCCTGCAGGGAGCAGATCCAGAGCCAGATAAGTTGTTCTAGGGATGGAGCAGGGGTTACGGGGGTGTTTGATTTCCCTCTGGATCCGCTTTTCACCAGGGAACAGCCGCTGCGAAGCGCCGGCAGCGCGCGGGCGGCGGATCTATGCGCCGTTACTCGCGGCATTACGGCGGGGGGCGGGGCTTCGAATGCGGCTGTGGCTCAAGAGGGGCGGGGCCGGCGGGAGCTGGGACTGGAAGGGTCGGGGCGCTTCTAGAACGGGCGGCGGGAGCGGCGGCAGCGGCGGGCGCAGGGTGAGCGGGGCAGAGCTAAGGGCACAGGTACAGCCGCAGCCTGCGCTGAGGGCGGCAGCAGCCTGCAACGGGCTGTGCCCGCTGCCGCAGCCCCCCGGAACTCGCAGGGGTTCCGCTGCCGGGCTCCCTAGGGGCGCTGCGGGGAAGCCGTGAGCGCTGCCGGGCGGCGCGGTCCGAGCGGACTGAAGGCGGTCCAGCCCTGGCGCGCCATGGTTAAATCCTTGTCCGGGATCCTCGCTCTGCTGCTGGGGGTCGGTGGGTCCTGGGTGGCTGCCCTGGTCCAGCGCCCCGCGGCGGGATCGGCGAGCAGCAGCCCCTCGATGCCACGGGCCGGGCTCTGGGGGACGGCGGTTTGGCACGGAGGGAGGTTGTATCGCAAAACATCAGCGGGTCTTTGTGAGCGTGTTAGAGGTATCATCGCAAAAATGATGGAAGAGCTTTTTCCCCTTCTCCGCGCTGTTTGGGTTTGATAGGACTGGCGTTCCCGGTTAAGTGACTGCCAGCTGGCTGTGCATGTTCCCTGCCTGCCATAGGCTCACATAAAGCAAGCGATGCCTTAAGCTTCGTAGAGGTGTTCAAACCCCACTTGTTCTGCTCATGTCCCATTTTATTTTACTCTGAGCTCTGTTTTCCAAAAAAAGGCCTGTCCCTGCACGGTTGTGCAGCTGAGCTGGGGGTAAGCCAGGAGAGCACAGGCAGCTGTGTATGACCTGTACGGTGCAGCGACCAAAGCCTCGGTGGAAAAGGCTGTGCAAAGGCAGTGGAGAGCAGCCAGTGTGAAAACTGAAGGCACTAGCTAACTGTTACCAGCTCAGCTGGGGCACAGCAGCTTGGCATGTCATACGATGGCAAAACATGCTTTTGACTAGACAGGAGTAATTTTATTTCAGGCAGCAAAGAACGTCCTTGTAACCTGGAAGCAAGGAGGAGAGAGGATATGTAAATAAAGACTATTTTTGGAACTGTATGACTTTGTGATGTTTGGTGTTTCTAGCCAATAATCATCTCTCTTCCTCAGTAGTAAGGTAGTGTTCCCCAGAAGACATTATTGTAACAAAACCTCTTGCTCTTTAATTTTACAGGTGCTCTGTGAGGGTGGAGTAGAGCTGAAAGGCCACTGTGGCCATCTTTACCAGGGTAGTTGTTCATCTTTCTGGCATTAAGTACTTGGAAATAATCCCACAGGTATGTTGTGAATATATATAGCAATCAATAACTGCCACTCATATTTCACAAGCAGAATGTTATTCTGCACTTGTAAATTGGCACTGCTGTGATACTAACAGACAAGAATGTGGCATTCTTGCTAATGCCATCATTTCTTGGGGTTCAATTTTTTAATGTGACTAATCATATTTTGGGAAGCAGTGCAGGAATTACATACTTCAAAGAGAGTAACAGCAGAGGGAGCAGGATTTACCAGTTAGTGTAAGAAGTTTTTTAGTGAAGGTTTAAGTCAATAATCCAATCTGTTTATAATTTCCATGCTGTGTGCATTGGCAAACTTCCAAAGAAGCAAGCTGTAAACACAGATATTTTTCCTATGACTAGTTCTGATTTTTGTGCATGGTTTTCTATATGTCAGAGACATGAGAACATGGAGTGTGGAAGGGGGCACGTTCTAGGGTGATGTTAGAATAGAGTAAACCCCTGAGATAATGATAGCCTCTGAGATAATGCCTGATTTTAATTAAATTTAATTGAAAGAAACAGTTCATTGACAGTAGATCTTTTAATATGAAAAGAACTCGTCTTATTTCTGAGCAGGAAGATATTTTTAATGCCCTATATGAGCAAATTGCAAGTTATGGCGAGTATGATGATATACTAAATTTATGGCCTTTGCACAGTAAAATGCAGTCTAAATATTACTTCTAAAAAAATAAGCTGTAGTGGAAAAAGCGCAGAGTCTATTTGTCTTCACTGACTCTATGGGATTTGACTCCAGGCTGCTTCATATAGGCAGAGCTTGCAGAGTAAGGTTCAGATGGATTTGCTGTGCCTTACACTTGCATCATTTTTATTCTCTACTGGAGCGTGGAAGAAAGATTCTTTGTTATGGCTTTAAAAAATTATTGGGAGCTAATCAAGATTATTATGGCTTCTAAGGTAGTTATAATTTACTTTATGTTAAAAGTAATGCCAGCAGTTTTGCATGATTGTGCTGTGTCCTTGTTAATGCTTGCAAATAAACAACTTTTCCTCATTTTCTTTTGGATTGCCTTGAGAAACACAGGGCAATCATATTGGTGTTTTTGCTAGGCAATTATAATTGGTTTTAGATGCATATTAAAATGCTTTGTAAAGAAAGGTGGTGATGTTGGTGTAAGCTGCTTTGAGCAGTAAAGCCAATGTGCTCTGGAGGAACGAGCTGGGTTGTACATTGGTGCATCTGAGTTCGTGTGGATAATGAATTTCAGCTCTGAATTACTTGTTTCAAAGTCTTCAGCCAATGGTGTAGGTTTTCTTTCTTAGGATAAAATGATTCTTTCCTTAGTATTTATTAATTTCTAAATAGTTTTATAGCTGCTATCACATGTTTGGCTCATCTGCAAGACTTGAAATACTGCTACAAGTGGATGGTTTTATGGCTGCTTTTCTTGTTTGGTATTGAAAGAGGCTCCTCCTTGGCAACATCTTGAAAATCTGTTTACAAATAAGCCTGTCTTTTGGCTCTTAATAAGTAAGCAACCTTGCAGGTTTTTTGTTTATACCATTTTCCACTTAGATATCATTAACCTTATCTACAGCCATCAGTACTGATAGCAGCTTGATGCCTACTTTTGAAGCTCCATTGTTTGTGGAGGGGAAAGGGATGAAGCCATCTGCAGCACCAGTTCAGTACTGCTTGATGTGTCTGCAAGCAAGAAGACAGGGTGGAAAACAGTGGCCTTTGGATGAGCCCCAAACAGACCTGTCTCATCTAAAAGTCCAGCCTCAAACTGCTGTTTGAGGATGGACCAAACTTCAGAGCCTCAACTGTATGTGCACCAAGAACTCAGCAGTGGCCTGAGGTGACCTTGAAGTAGTGATTTGCTTGTTGGATTTCACCATTTTACATGTAGATACATGTGGAAGCAGGTGTTTTCAGAGTGGTTTTCCAGGTGTCTTCAACAGCACAGGCAAGCACAGAAGAGAAGAGAGGCTGTAACCCTTACTTGTGTCATCAGCTTGTATGTTGTATTCCAGTAGCTCAGAAAAATGGTATCTTAATCAGATGTTGACAGTATCTGGTTATGATACTTTGTCTCACAAGCTTTATTCTTCTGTAGCAAATTCTGGGTCTGTAAGCATGGAACCAAACCAGAGAGCAGTACTCTGCCTTACTTACTTGAAAGTAAGCACACATTGCTGTGTGCTCTGAAAAAATTTCCCCCATCCAGTCTTTGGAAAAAGAGGTGACTTGGCTTGTAGCAGTTTGGAGCGGTTACATCACACCCCACTTCCCCTTGAGAAGCCCCATAGCAAAGGGAATGCTGTCACCTCTAAGTGTGGAGTGGAAGAACACTGGGGGTTTTTTTCCTGAAGTTCATGTGATCAAAAAGTGTTCATATATGAGTACAAGTAATACTCTGATCTAATTTACCACAATAAAGGGTATGACTTTTATTCTTTGTTGCACAGACTGGTCTTATGCTGGTTCCACTTAATTTCATTCTCCTGCATGAGGAGTCTGTGCAAATTTGGAGCTGGATGAAGGCCTTGCTTTTTTTGTCCCTGTTTTTAGTTAGGCCGTCAGGCAAGTGGAGGACTCTTGTTCTGTGGTGAATAGAGGAGACTGTAGCATATCAATATGATTAGAAGTTCAGTCCTAAAGGCACTGGATGAGTAATAGGTATTTGTTTCCTCTTCTGACCTGAAAAAAGTCCTCCCTTTTGGCTGGGAACTGGCTTATGTCCCCTGTGACTGGATATGAAATTCAGAATGAGTGAGAAACTGAAGAACCATGGTAGGTGTGCAAGCAACTTCCCTTTAATGGGTCAGGTCTCTATTTTTATATCTTGTTGATAATGAGGTCTTTAGAAAGCTTATTTAATAAAGAACTCAGTCTAACTTGTGGAGAAAAATTCCATCCTGGTGTATTTTGTCTAGAAGAACCTTTTTTTCCTTCTGCCTGTGTTCTCTGAGCCTGACAGCACTCTTTCCAGTGGGAGTAATGATTCATTGAATTCTCATACTGTAAAGAATTAAAAAAAAAAAAAAAAAGCCAGGAATATAGGCAGTATTTTTCCTATACAGACTTATTGTCTGGCATTTCTGTTTGAATAAAACACACTGGCTTTACAAACATTTGTCTCCATTATTGAAGCATGAGCTGCTCATGCCCCTTCTGCCCCTCTTGCCCTCTTCGTTAGCAGATGGTTCAGCTGGAGTGAGGTGGGCACATGTACGTGTGGCTGTGCACACACGCTCTTGCCAGCCAAGACTGTGGTTATTCGGCCTCCTGTAATTCATTATTTGTGCTGGTTTTCCCAGTAACAGCTGTGAAAAGAATGTGTACAAATAATCTGCAAACCCTGCAGCCAGGTGTCCTGCTTGTTCGAACAAGAGCTGCTTTATCTGTTTACTGAGGTCTCTGTTTATTGACTCAAGTAAAACTGAGTAGGATGGTAAAGCTGTTAAAGATCTGCTGTAAAGACAAGCTGCTAGCTGTAGTAAGCATACTTCTTGGCAGATATCCTCAGCCATGAGAGAACATGGTGAGGAGGTGCAGGAGAATGTAGAGTTGTGTTGTTTTAACTGGAATATTTAGTTGTAATTGTTCTCCCAGGCTTTATGTTGTGCATCTGAAAAACCACTCCATTAAATGATGACAGACTATTCAGATGGACAGATGAGGCTTAATATATCCAAATTAATGTATTTCCCAAGTGCTCTTGACTTGCTGGGCTTTCTGCTACATCACTTATTGTGCCTTGTAGTATTGGCAGACCTCTGAATGGCAGTATTTACTCAGCTTTACTCATTTCTCAGATTACCCATGTACTAGTTCTTAAACAAGCATTTTGGGAATATGTGGTTTGCAGCAGGGTGAGAAACAGAAGAGGGAAAGGAGAAGACTTATTATGATGCTGTGAGATGTTTTCCTGCTTAGTCATGCTTGCAAACTTTTGTGGTAAATTATTCTGATTCCTTGTGTAGTCTTGTAAAGCAATCAAAAGAATAATTTAAAAACAATCATCTTGCCATGTGATAATACACAACAGAGGACAGAGCTACTTCTAATGTTTTTAGTGATGGTGATGTCATGAGGGTGTGTTTGATGTTCGTGTCTGTGGCACTGGTGAGCCCAGCTGAGGGTGAGGGCTTCTGTTGTGCTGTGGGCTTGAAAATCCAAGAAAGAAAGGGCAATATCCACCTTTCATCTTTTGCCTTGTGGATATTTCATCTTTTGGAGGTAGATGAGTGGAGCCCAAGGGAACGAGTTAGAGTTATTACAGAATTATCTTGATTCCTTCCTATTTGCTGCATTGCTTGAAATTTCAGAACATTCCATGTATTTTCCCTCCCTTTCTCCCCTCCATTCCCCTTTCTCAGGTTGAATCCATTTTGCCCCCACTAGATGCATTTTTACTGTGCTTGGAGTTAGTGGGTCACACATGGTAATTTTGAGCCACCAGTTTGCCCAATTGCATTGAGTAGGAAAAAGCAATAATTGCTTCCTGAGTTGAGGTGGAGAGTTGTCACCTCCCTTTTGACACTGTGCGAGGGTGTGCCAAGAGCTCCATGTTTGAGCAGCAGTTGCCCCTACACATGTCTGGCGTTTGTGGCTGTTCCTGCTTGGTGGACAGGCAGCTCTGGAGTGATCTGTGGGCTGATCCAAGTGCAGTGCTCCTCACAAATTCCCTGGAAAAGGTGTTCTGGTCATCAGATCTCCCAGGAGGCTTTTCTGTATGTACCTTGAATCCCTTGCTTCACTTGACCCTGTCTGTTCAGACTGGCTTTCTTTCCATGCCCCTCAGGCTGTGCTTTTGGAAGTGGAACAATCTGCTTTCAACATTCATCTCTGGGGCTGGGTTTCTAAACTGGCACAGCCTTTGAAATACAGAAGTAATAAGGGCTGTGCCCAGAGGCCGATATGCTGAGATGATGCATGTTGAATAAGCAGAGCTGGAGATTTCACTTTTAACTTTTCCAACCATTGCTGCCACTTCCACACTACAAAATGTTCTATTTCACTATTTGGCTTTCTCACTATTTGTGTTTCTAGACAGCTTTTAAATAACTGAGTTTTATAGAATGCTATAAGCCCATTTAATTTAGACTTTTAATTATTATTGGAATATAATACAATTTTGTGGGTCTCATATTTTCCAGCTCTAGTTACGTCTGACATGGAAGGTGGTGAACTGCTCTTGCAAAAGAGCTTGTTCTCACTGGCTCAGTGGACAATATATTGTTTCCCTTACTTTTCTCATGTGGCCTTTACAGTGTCTTCCAAGTAAATCTCAAAGAGTATGCAAGATACCATTTGAGACTGTTAAGTAACAGCTCCTGTGGTTGAAGAAGAGTTTTTTCAAGCTTTACTAATTAAAATTCAGAGAGTCTAAATAATTTTCATGAGGGTAAAATGACTGAAGAGAAAGATTAATGCTTTGGTTTGTTTCTCACAAATAAGTTCATTATTTTTATTCCTCCTTTTTCTTTTAATTTTTTACAGGTTTGAGGTATCTGGAAGATGAAGTCCTGGCTGCAGTTGGTGTTCTTCCCCTGTGTTTTCCTGATCTGGCACACAGAAGCAGAGTTCTTCACCTCCATAGGTGTGGAAAGAACCGGTGCATGATGTTGTGATGTGGTTATTGTGATTGCTAGAACTGTTAGAATTATCAGTTGAAGCATATGGCTTTCTTCATGTGGCTGTGGCCAACACTGTCTCTATTAGGAAAAGCTGCTCTTCTGCAGCATCAGTGCAATTTGTTTGCAGTTGGTTGACTTAGAACACTGTGACCAACATGATTGAAGTTTCTCTGGGGCCTCTGTTAGTAAAATAAGATGGGGCCTGTTAGGATTTGTGCATCTGTTGTCATCTTGAAAAGAGCATACCACCTTATGCTAAAAAACTTAGTCCTGAATTTGAGTTATGAAAATAATTTAAGTGGTAACCATATGAAGTTTTGTTTTCCACAGGACCTGAAATCTCCTGTCATCTCAAAAAGTTGGAGTTAGGTGTCAGAAGGAAAAATTAATAACTCCCTTATGTTGTGTGTTTTGTTAGGCCTGAGTAAATCCTAAATAATTTGCATTGTTACAAATCTGAAAAATAATTTGATTTTTATGACAATTTAGTTCCTGTGTTCTAACAGGATGCAAGCCTCTATGATTGTGGTAGAGCCTCAAAATAAGCACAAACTGAGTTTTCTGCTGTTAATTGGTTTAATGTTTTCCTGTGGACCAGTGTGGGGACTTCCCCTTCATAAGGGCATTAGAGGCTGATTAACTACCACTGGCTGTTCTCCACTGTCCTTTGGGTCAGTGGAGCTGTTTCTGAATGGCAAAGCTCAGAGTTCCTGGTGGGTTGTTCTGCACCACTGTGTGGAATCGCTCAGCCAGAGTCCCGCTGCCAACCTCCTCACATGCCCAGTGGCTGGCTGAACAATATTTAACTACATGTGTATTATTTGCTTCTGATTTTTTCTAAGTTAAATAGCATTTTATACAAAGCTTCCATGAAGGATCACCTTCTCTTTACACGTACCTATTTCTGAACATTTCCTAACTCTGAAAATAGCACAGCCTGCTGCCTTCTATCTGCTTAATCATGCTTATTCATAATTACTTTGGAATGCTGGAGCTAGAGCTGTGGTTGCAGTTATAAATCTCATCATGCTCTTTCAGTTTGGGCTTTGAAAAGCCAAGTTTGTCATAGCAATTAGGAATGACATGTTAGCAATTTCCACTAATGCTAATCAGGAGAGTGTGTGTGTGAGTCTATGTACATTAGTCTGAAATTCCCCTCTGCTTAATGTTAGGTTGTTTCCACAGTTACCCATATTGTAAAGCTGTAACTTTAAATGATGCCAGAGATTACACTAATAATTTGTAAGTGTGACCTAATCTGTATCCATATGTAGAACAGATGCTTTGGCAACCATCTGGATCTTTTGTTGCTTTGGCTCTAGCTGTATGAGTGTCAAACCTTTCTTCTAATTGTCTTGCATGCACTTGTAATACTAAAAATAATTCAGATGCAGTGGAAGAGTTAGAGCAAAGCTACATGAACTGTTGAAGCTGTGACTTTAAAAGCCCCTTGAAGCATTTGAATGCCAGACCTATGTGTCTAATAGCTTTTGTGATTTACAGGCATTGAAGTGCACGCCCTTAATTTGTCTGTTGTTTGTGGTGGTTTTAATAGCCCCAGAGCATCTAAGGTTTGTCTTCTGTGCACTTGGTAATTGTTACATTTTTAGGTGTGATGAATATTTGCTCCTACTCTTTTTAGGTCAAATGACAGACCTGATTTATGCAGAGAAGGACTTGGTACAGTCTTTAAAGGAATATATCCGAGCAGAAGAGAACAAGCTCTCTCAGATTAAAAGGTAGGGGAGAACATTTGTGTAATGAAGGGTGACAAAATGTCTCATTTGTGTTTAATCACACCCCACCTTTGTCACCACTCTCTGCTGCTAGAGCTTGGTGGTATTTCCTCAGTAGATAATCACAGGGAGAGGATAGGTACTTGTGGATACTGAAATGCTGCTAGCAGATGAATTTTCCAGCTTCTTGCATTAATTCTTTGAGAACCTTTCCTTTCTCACGCAAGATATGAAAACAGTAAGTTAGTTTATGCAGACGATATTCACATCTGGTGTTTTGCTAAGTTCTGTTTATGGTACACAGAGAAATGTTTTACTGTGGATGTGACAGAACCTAAACCAATCACCCTAGGAGGTGTGTGAACATTGTCCAATCGCTTTATGGAACTAGACTATATAAAAATGATTGTAAAATTAAATAATTCATTATTTCGCTAGATTTGTGTGTTGCTACATCTCTCCGTTCCTGGCTCTACAGCGACAGGCACTAACTTGGTTTAATTTATTCCCATTAACCTACAAGGGTCCCTGCTTCAGATATCACTTAGAATTTGCTTCTTTGGAAATGGTGCTCTGGTGGGCTCTTCCCACTTTGCCCTGTCCTTGTACCATCACAGGACTCCTGTAGAGAGGACACATCATAGTCATATCAGGAGTCTTGTCATGAGAGCTGAATGCCTCCATGTGCCAGTGCTCTGTGCTGCCTGTTGTTTCATGCCATCAGCCCTGCTTATAAGAGCCAAGTGTGCCAGTGGCATTTTCCAAATCTCTGGATTCCTTCCTGTGTTGGCTTTGCCCTCAGGGACAGTTCTGCCTTTTTCTCTTCAGGTGCCAGCCTGGCTGCAGCACATCTCTGATGTTGCCCGGATTGCTTGTATCACTTGAAAGGCTCTTGCTCACAACTGATACTTTGTGTTCCTTAGGAAGATTGTTAATGCTTGTCTTGCCAAAAGCCGTATCTGCTAGGGTGTCAGAGGAGGATAGTCTAAATGAGGTCCAGGTTCCGAAGAGCCAAGTGCCTTTAGAAGGAGTTGTGCTTTCCAAAGAACTTCTGAACTTGAGGCTGTGTGTGTCAATCCGGCCTTCCTTTGGGAGTGTAGGATGAGAATGGAGCTATGGACTAGTTAAATGATAGGAATTCTGGTCACATATACATAAAATGTTCTTTGCTTGTAAAGCTGCCCTTTGGAGGCAAAGCAGTCTCCTCTTCAAGTATTGGTAAAGAGAATACCTGTTCAATCTATGTATAAACTGGTATTTTTAAGGCTCATTACAAGAGAGATGCATGCCTGCTGTAGTTAGGTTTAAAATATTAAGCAGGGAAATATTTTCCCATTGAAAGAGACTATTGTAATTAAAAAACCTCCACTTTATTCTTGTGAACTTGAAAGGTTGAAAGCCAGTTTTGACAGTAAAAGCAGCAATAATTTGATCTAGATGTATAATTTGAATGACTTAAGAAGGTAGATGTGCATTCCTAAATTGTTCTCAGGCTGAGGTGCACATTTCTTATTACAGCTGGGCTGAAAAAATGGATATACTGACCAGCAAATCAGCCTCCGATCCAGAAGGGTATCTGGCACACCCTGTAAATGCATACAAGC
The DNA here is from genome assembly GCA_013397775.1 of Eulacestoma nigropectus. Lineage (NCBI taxonomy): Eukaryota > Metazoa > Chordata > Aves > Passeriformes > Eulacestoma > Eulacestoma nigropectus. The sequence goes on along the minus strand of VZTE01003694.1, from coordinate 26,350 downwards.
TTGTGAAGCGTTTGAATACTGACTGGCTGGAATTGGAAAACCTGGTTCTTCAGGATACAACAAATGGTAAGGAGTTACAGGGGAGTGCTGTCGGGAGGCAGCCTCATGTTCTGGAAAACCACAAGCTTGGCTTAAATATTATTGCCAAGTTTGTTTAAAAAATGACTAAGGACTTGCCTTGTGTGTACTGATTACCCAAGTGAGTGAAACTTGCAACTGAAACACATGTCAGTCAAGACTCAGAAACTGTTTTATTTGTGGGGAAAAAAGGGAGAATGAGATATGCTTAAAGCTGTGGTGGCAACTGTTGAGTGTTATGTTCTTTTGTATATAAACTGCTTCATCTGCTTTCCCAGTCTGTTCCTTCTCTTGATGATCATTGTTTTTTGACCATGTTGATCAGAGAATGAAATTAAGAATCAAAAAGAGTCCCGTATTGAACTGGTGGAGAAATTTGTATCAGCTCCAGCATTAGAGTTGGCAGATACTGTTGTCAGTCTGTCAAAATGAGGATAATATATGGTTGCTATCATTAAACTTATCCTTCTAAATGAAATGCTTCCAGTACTAATCCTTGGGTTTGCATCATATTGTCAAGTGTCTGCCTGAATTTGCTTGCATACCCTTTTCTTTTTTTTTAAGTGGAGGTTTATTTTTACTGGACTCTTGGAAAGTGAGGGAAAGGTGGTTATGTTTTTCAGGCAGAACGTGTTTCATGTTTTCCCTTTCTACTCTGCACATGCAAAAGTTTAGGTACTTGGAAGTTTTTTCCAGACAAGGCTTTTATTGCCTTTTGGAATAGCCATCCTAAATGGAAATAAAGTACTCAAGTCTATTGAATACATCTGTCACTAATTCTTTTTCTGAAGGCTTCCTTTTCCAGTTTGGCTTGCTGTATGACTGGAAATGGTTGGGCTGTTTTCCTTCAGTTGACGGCTTCCTCTTCTGCCCAACCAACCTACTGTGTAACCTGGATATGCTTACCCAGTGCATTTAATTTTATTTTTGAATATCACCTGGTTTTACTTGTCAGGTTTAAGTCTCTCACTGAGTAAGGCCCTACCCTAGTGAGGGGATCCTGGATCAGGGTCTCTCTGTCCCTGGAACTGAGACTTGAAAAGCTCTTATGGCTTTAGAGGTTGGAATAGAGAGTTGGAGATCATTGACCAGTACTACAATCTACAATCAGTTGTCGCTGTGGATATTGCAGGAGATCTGATGAAAGCTAGTAAAGTTTTTGTGTCAAAACCAGACATTACAGGAAAATGAAGATCATTAGATTCACGTTATACATCAGTGTTTTGGTTTGAAAGAGAGGTGTCTGTTAAGGAAGGCAGGAGCCTCCCTTGGAATGGAAAATGCAACCCCCTTCCCTCCAAATGATTATAATTTTGAAATTAAGGGGCTTTCAGGCAAAGATATGAGGAATAGGAATAACAGTTCTTTACTAATATAGATATATATATATATAGAGGTATATATATATATATATATAAAAAGAGGCAAACAAACAACAGTAACTATGGCAGTAATAACAAACAGAACCAGGAACCCAGTGAGCGCCTTCTCGGCCGCAGGCGCTTTCCCCTTTGGTGCAATGCCGGTCACAGCCGGCAGGGGCGCTGGCGGCTCCCGGGGAGCAGGGCGGGTGCGATGGTTCCCCCGCGGCTGCAGGGGGCGCTCCGGAGCGAGCTCGGGGAGCACGCGGTAATGGCGGACGAGAAGCTCGCCTCACAAACCCCCAGGGGCAGCCGATCCCGGTGCCCAGCCGGACCCTCGGGAACAGCAGGCTGGAACAGCAGGGACGAACACACAAAATCCCGGGTGGTAGGCGAGATGTATCAAACTCCGGAGCTGCAGCGGGAGCCCCGGGATATCTCAGCAGGCGGGGGGGTGGAGCTACAGTGCAACGAAGGAAGGCTTGGAGCAGTGGCAAAGGAAGGGCGGGGGCAGGGCAGGGACAGGTGGGCTTGGGATCCCGGGGTCCCCTGAGGCACCCGAGCATATGGTGAAAAAGTCCCTCTTTTAGTGAGGTAGAGTGTTTATAGACAGAGTCCCAGTGCAGCAGCCGCTCCAGGGAGCAGGCTTCACTCACGGTAGAAGGAAGGCAGCAGAAGGCAGAAAGCCTTTAGTAGTGTCTCCACAACGACAGCAGCCCTTCTCCCCCTCGAATGCTGGCAGAACAAGAGGCCTAGGGGCCCCACCCAAACCCTTTTACCCAGTTCAAATTTCTCGACCTCTCTGCCCTACACGAGAAAACCTCAGGTAAAAGAGGCTAGCCAGCGAGACTCCTCCTCCTGTGGCCAGGTCTTTTGTCTCTTTGGCAGCTTGTATGGGGAAAAATTCTTTGAGAGAAAAAGAAAACAAAAGGAGAACTCCTAAAACCCCAACAATCAGTAATTGTGTGGCACAAGAAAATTGAAGAATTTACTTACTTATCTTTTACTTTTTGCTCATGAGCCATATTTCTTTAAAAGGGACAGAAAACAACGTGTTCATAACTTTTGAGCCTAATAAAAGGCTTTAAATCCGGATTATTTGAAACTCAATTCTCAAGCCAGAGCAGATGGTTCCTCTTCTATGTTAATCTTGTGTTGATACTAACTCAAGCTCTGGAAGTAACGTCTTTCCCTTTTACTGCAAAGGCTTTATTGCAAATCTTACAATCCAGCGTCAGTTTTTTCCAACTGAAGAAGATGAGACTGGAGCAGCGAAGGCTCTGATGCGCCTGCAGGACACCTATAAACTGGATCCTGAAACCCTCTCTCGAGGGAATTTGCCAGGTAAGTGCACCAAGGTCTCCTCAGCATTAACAGGAAAGAAGTGGTAACAGCCTCAAACTCTCTCCAAAAGTCCTTTATGAAATGAGGATTAACTGGTTTTGCCACAGAGATGTTTCAGAAAATTGAGAGAGGTACTGGGATATTTGATTATTAGCTGAGTCCTGATGAATGTTTGTTGCTGCTGCTTATGAGACACCTCCTGAAACAGGTTATGGTGGCTACCAACATGCTGTTTACAAACTGAATAGGCTTCATTGGTGTGTGGGTAGATAAGATGACAGTTTTTTTAGTTATAAGTATTAATAACCATTGATAATAAACTAAATTTTAAGCTTATCTGTGCATCTTCTGAGCTGGAGCAGCTGGAAATCAGTGCAGTCACACTCAACTGGACACCCAGTTTGTTTAAATAAACATCAGCTTGCTTATGCACAAATACAGATTTCCAGTAAGGAGAAACAAGCTGGCTGTGCATGTACTCAGGCTTCTCTGATCAGCTAACAGTGTTAATCTGTAGGTTAGGTGGAATCTGTTAAGATGTTAGTCTGCTCTTCCTTTGTCTACAACAGAAGACACAATAGCTTACCACTGTAACTTCTGTTAAACTTCTCTTTGTTTCCAAAGGAATTAATTAGAATAAAATTAAGATAGAGTTTACTCTTTAATTCTGATGGTGATCACTTTAGTACTGAACCTAAAATATTGTCAAAGCATTGTTTCTTAGAAACATTTTTGGATAATAAAAGCGTGTATTTACAGATACTTCTCAATGTATTAAGGCAAAGGTGCTTCTGTGTGGATTGCTAGAAGCTTTCTTTTTGTTTTTAGGAACAAAATATACATCCTCCCTGACAGTTGGTGACTGCTTTGGCATGGGGAAGACAGCCTACAATGATGGGGACTATTATCACACTGTGCTCTGGATGGAGCAGGCCTTAAAACAACACGATGAGGGGGAGGATACAACAGTCAGCAAAGTAGAGATCCTAGATTATCTCAGCTATGCTGTTTTCCAGTTTGGGGATTTGCACAGAGCCATGGAGCTCACCAGACGGCTGATATCCCTCGGTAAGAACAAAGACTGTGTTATTTTAGCTGAGGAGTGCTGCCAACAGCAGAGCTGAGAACAGTTGTGGCCCATCCCATGAGCTGACTGGAAAGGACATCCTGACAGATGACTTACAATAAATGTGGGTCCTGGAAAAAAGTCCATTTATATATGAAGTATCTTTAACAAGCTGTCTTATGGTCCATGCTGTTGTTACCCAAGGCCCCAGTGTGTCTGACTGCATTCACTACCTGTGTGCTTTGCTGCAGTGTGCTGAGGTGCTGTGTTTGGCAGTGGTTAAACCCTTGCTTGTCTCAAGTGGAGATCAAGGCTACCACAGACTTAGGCAGTGCTGCACCTTCTGTAAAGTCCTACTGACTTTACATATTCCTCAGTGCAGGTACTCTTGGATGCTGGAAGAGTATTTTGCCTGAGATCTTACAGTATTTATTTCTGAATATTCAGAACAAATTGAGTGTCTTAAAACCTCCTTTTATTTCTGAACTGTTTCTAGCTTTCCCTTGAGTAAGCAAATAAGCATTGCTTCCTATCCAGCTTTGCCTACTTCCTGCATTGGAAAGGTCTGCCCTCTTAATTTAGAGCTAACATTTATTATGTTAGGTATTTCATGGGTTTTTAATGAGCTGTGGTTCTTAGTTTAGATATTAGCGGCATCCTGAGAGTGGGTGAAACCGTCCTATTGAAAAATATGTATTAGTCTAATTTCCACAGACACTAGAATTCTTAAAATTTACAAGAATATGAGTATGTATTGAACCTAGCTTCCTCTGCAGTGGGGTTTAGCACTGATGGCACAATGCAAATCATTATTGGCACCAAACAGTGGGACACACTTAGTAGTCCCCTCTGGAAGCAGCAGCTTCCTCTACTCTGGGCTCAGCTTCCCTATCTGGCCACTATTACCCTGTGCTCTAATGAGTGGTGACTGCAGTGAGCGTTGGGGTTGGTTCCATGAGATAAACACAATAAAATTGTGAAGGCCAGAAGGGAAAGAATCTGTTCTAGGTGGTAGCATCCAGAAACATAGGTGAACAAGGAATTGTTCCTTCTTAGTTATCTGGGGTAAAGGTTAATTGATGATGTTTACAGATTCATACCAACATCATTAATAAATCACTAATATGTCCAAAGATGCTAGTGATCCAGGCTCCCTCCCATATAAACCTGTTAGAGCTACAGATGGATGCTGTAGGTGGGCTTACGGTGATAACACACACCTCAGAGCTTCCCAACCTGAGAGAATTGTGGACTGAAGACTTTGGCTGGACTCCATCACAGTCCTTGGTTAAAGTGTGCTTGTGCAGTGTGAGTGAGGAGCATGGTCGAGAGGAGGGGTGCAGCGAGTAGGCTACCTTGGTCTCTGCTCATGAGCTCTATGATCTGCTTATCTTGGGTAGAACTGGTCAGAAAAGTTGAGAGAAAAGGAGGAATGTGAAGAACAAAAACGTCTATTCTTTTTCTTGGAATACAAGCTTTGTGATGGGTTCTTCCAGAAAGGATTCTTTTGTATCCTGTGTGCACCTCTCCTTTGTGAAGACAGAAACTCCCCGGTGTTGATTTTCAATGCTGGGTGAAGCCAATGCCTTTGTTTGCCTGATAATGCTTTGGGAAGGGAAGAATTGTTGCTGTCTTGATACTGGGACTTGTTTGTACTAACAGTTCCTGAGTTTGCAAAAATCACTGTTTCTGTCTGTTTTTCTTCCAATGAAGACAGCACTCATGAGAGAGCAGGCAGTAACCTGCGGTACTTTGAGAAGCTGCTGGAGAAGGAAAGAGAGGAGAAGGAGAAAGAAAAGTCGGTAAACAAGACTGTGACAACCACAGAAGCCGTGGTGCAAAGTGGAGCCTATGAGAGGCCTCTCGACTACTTGCCAGAGCGTGATATCTATGAGGCCCTTTGCAGAGGTGAAGGAGTGAAAATGGTAAGAGACAAGAATTTCCTGACTATGCTGCCTTTGTATAAGGGTGGTTGAGATTGGTGGGACATGTTACATTTTTCCTTCTGTGAAGCTTTTTTTAAGAAAAAATTGAGTTTGGTTCTGTCCAGACTGAGATTTGTACCTTATATCTTGACTTCTCAATCTTCAGCTGTTACACACAAACAGCTCTTAGCTGTACCTCTTACAGGTTGTTGAAAATTGATTCTCCTCAGTCTGTCTACTCAGCTTTTTCAAAGTCAGGTGTACAGATACGCAAGGAGGCTTTTTTTTCCCTGAGAGCTGATTATGCTTTACCACACTTTGGGGAATCACATTATTCCTTCCATTTTGCATCTTAGGCATGTTCTTCTGGAGTGACTGTTTTGACCAAGTGACTTCCAGTTCCTCTCAAAAAAAATGGCTTCAATTCTTAGTCCAGGGAAAAGAACCAATTTATTTCATCTGCATAGTCTTAATTATAAGAACCAGGCTTTTTTTTTCCAGCTGACTGCTTGTGCACTTCCTAATCTGTAACCTATTGTGATTTAATTCCCCTAAAGGTAAGTGTTTCAGATGCTGCTCTGTGGTATTTGGAACAGGATATCTTGTTTTTAATTGCAGTAAATTGCAGTATCATTCTTATTTATCTTTTTTATCTTCTGGTTACATAATGGCTTTTACAATGCATGTGGAATGAAGCTCATCTTCTTGTCTTGCCTGTTTGAAGTTCAAGAAAAGTGTTTAAGCAAACAATGCTTTGTTTGGCATTTTGTTTCAGACACCTCGAAGACAAAAAAGGCTGTTTTGTAGATACCACGATGGAAACAGAAACCCTCATCTGCTCATAGCTCCCTTTAAGGAAGAAGATGAATGGGACAGCCCTCATATTGTGCGATACTATGATGTCATGTCTGATGAAGAAATTGAGAAAATTAAACAACTAGCTAAGCCAAGGGTAAGTTTCCCTTTTCCCATCTCACTAATGACTGCTAATTCCATACTTCAATCTCTATTAGCAAGGACTAGGCAAAGGATTTGAAAGATCTGGTTTCATACTACAGATGATACACTGCACCTGTGAGCCTAAAGATTTCAAAACTGCCTGGTTGATGCAGGACGGTAAAGCCCAGGCTCCCAAAGGTATTTATGCATTATTGCACTTAATCATGCAAAGTTCTCAGTAAATGACTTAGAAAGCTTTTAAGAAATTATAGACTATATTTGAAAAGGTAAATGGCTGACTTAAACTGGTAGGAGTAGGTGTGCAATATGCCTTAAGTCTGCCTTTTGAACTGGAGCCAAACATAAATGAAATTTGAAAAGCCCAAATCTCAACAGAAGTGGAAAGAAAAAAAATATAAGTTGTCCTAGAATAATACCTAGAGGTTTGGGGTTTTGGGTGTTTTTGTTGGTTTTTTTTGTTTGTTTGTGTATCCTGGAATCTGCTGCTTCTGATTTAAACCATACGTGTTCCCTGTTACTCGTGGTATGAGTTCTGGTGACTCTGCACACAATGAAAAAAGCAGCTACCTCATGCAAAGTTAGTAATTGGCTGTTTTTTCTGGAGGTGGAATTACCTGCCTAACAGTCACCTTCCAGGCAAAAAGAACTATGGCAGTGTGATAGTAGTAGATGCCACCTTTGTTTTTCTATTTTTCTTTGTTTTTCTGCTCTGGTCTGAGCAGAATGTAAAACTGAACAAATCTTTGCTTATAGAGGAGTGGTTCATTTTAGTACTCTTCAGGCTACTGCTGTGAAATATGGTACTAAAATTCCAGTGAATATTTACCCTTCTGTAAGTATTTCTAAATGGAAGTATAAATAGTTAGAAACAGATTGAGAAACTGATGCTTCCCAAGAACATTAATAATTTGGGATGTTTGTGAAGCTGGACTTCTATGACTACCAGCCAGCTATGGAAGTGTTGGCTGAACACCCCTGTCACAGTGAGGACTCTCACCTCCATAAATGGAGAACTTTTCCTATTACATCATAGTAGAAAACTTCAAGAGCTTCAGATAAAATGAAAGCATTCACATACAGCATATCAATCTATTTTATCAAATAAAGCACTGTCTAAAGACAGCTATTTTTTTTGTTTTTCCTTTTTATTCAAAGTTTTATGGAAAGTCTTAATTCTTGGTCTCTGAATTTTGCATGTATTACTAATGTTAGAGGAATTTTTCATGTAATCTATGTACTGTAGAACTGCAGTCAGTCTCTAGAACTAGAGTTTTAATTTAAAAATTAAAAAAATTCAATTTAAAAAAAGCAACCATTTTCTTATGAGTTACTTTTTCTAAACCTGTGTATAGCTCAGCTGCAGGAATAACTTTAAAAAACTCTGCAGTACTACTGAAAGAATGGAAAATGCAAGTCCTGTGATGAGATGGTCCTTAATAAATACAGCTTAATTTTAGCCTGGAAATTTTAGTTAGTAATCATGGAAGCTTTCAGACAGAACTGTGAAGTGTTATTTTATTTTAGGCTCAGAAAGATGAGCACTTTCTTTATTCTAAAATGCATTTGCAAGAAATTTTTACTTTCGAGTCCAAGCACTTCAACATTATCTGCAGTTTACACTTGCCAATACTTTTTGTAGAGAAAGAACATCTGTATGTGATTGGGAGTAGCTGCAGTTGAGTTGCTCTTTATGCTTGTTTTGCAAAATGCAATCACTGTTATTCCACTTCCAAAAAGTAGATCCAGCTTTTCAGGCAATCCATCAGAACTGACTGGGGAGGGTCAAGAAAATTCTTAGCTGTATTGATGTGGAGAGCATTGATGCAAGTCTGCCATCAAAGTATGAGAACCATATTCCCAAAGTTTTTAATGTTACCTGCAAGCCAGTAATGTCTGAACAGGCAAGAATATGGCATGAAGTGGGGAGCCATGAATATCTGAGCTCGTGCTGCAGGGTTTCAGCAGTGCAGAATTTCAGAAGGAAATAACAATGGAGAGCTTGGTAAACTAAATAGACTCTGAAACAGTCAGTGAAGCTTCTGACCAATGAAAGGTATTATGATGATTTTTCAAAGCAAATGCCTCTTAAAAGGCTGATTTCTCCACCCGAAGAGAGGAAGCCTTACTTACACCACTCTGAGAGAGGAAGTTGCTTATACCAACTGAGACGTAGATTGTGTCTTAAATGAAGAAACCTGCCTATCAGAGCAGATAGGGAATAATATCAAGGCAGTCAGGCTTCTTTGAGTTCTGATTTATTTAGATCATATGCTAGGTACAGAAATCAAGCAAGCATATATAAGCATGAAAATGGCAGCAGAATGAAAAGTTTGGAAAGCAAAATATATATCCCTAAAGCTATGCTTCACTGTACCAGTGAAGAACAGCATTCAGCCAGCCTGGCTCTTCTGTTATGATTTATACAGGAGAAATCTGGAACAAAATAACAGTGAGTCAGAATTACAGCAACAGCTGTGCCAAGAACTCTTGTATAGGGACAAGACAGCTGACATGGATTGTAAAGCTGGCTGGAGACTTTATTTGAGGAAAAACAAAGGAAATAATGACTGCATGCTCTGAAGAAGATGCAAATAAAAAGGCTTTCTATGACATATAATTAAGTGGCAGAAAAGAGGTATGATTTAGAGTGTGTGTGGTTGGCAGGAGTTAAATTTAAATGTGGTCTGAGCTTACAGTCAAAGAAAGGAGTGTCCCAGTTCTTGTTCTCAGCTGCAAGAATAAAACCAAAGTGACCAAAGTATTGTTAGCAGTCATCTGTCACTCTGACACCACAGCAAACTTTATCAGTTTTGCCAAGTTCCATTTTTTTCTTCCTACAGATCTGGTGAAATGTCCTAAATGTAATGATACTGTTTAAAGTGCATAGGTGTGCTGTGCTTTTGTACAGTTACCTTCATCATGTAATAACATCTCAAACTGTCTCAGAACTAGATGTTCCAGGCATCTTTCAGCTGGAAAATTTGAGCATGGGAATGTTGAGAGTTGTCCTCAGGAGTGTTCTGCCACTGCGGATTTGCTTGCCCCATAATTTGTAACTCGTTCTGTAAAAGTTTTCACTTGTTATTTTACATCTGAGAATGAGGTTGGGATTAGTCCACATGAGGAGCAGGCTGATTAAATTCATGGACTATCCAATGATTTTCTCTTTGTCAGGAACTTGGACTTCATATGTTGTTCACTTTTGTTGTTGTTCCCTCTCGCTAATATTGACTCCAGCTGTTTAAAAACAGTGCCTTCAAAGCCTGTTCAGCAAGCAACTTACGGATTTTATCAATATCATGGCTTGTGCAGTCAATCAGACTCTTCTTCCAGGATCAGATGCAGGTGATGGATTGTACTTGTGTTTCTGCATGTGTTGTTTTAGCATGAAATCAGATCACATTCTAGGTTGAAGCTCTTTCCTCCAATGAGATATTGAAGTTGGACAAATCAGGTGTTGATTTTGGTAAGATACGAGAAACTTTCTATCCTGTAGCTGATGTTTCTTCCCCCTTGGGATTTTTTTTTGGCACAGCTGGCACGAGCCACAGTACGTGATCCCAAAACCGGTGTCCTTACAGTGGCTAGCTACAGGGTATCCAAGAGGTAAGCAGAGAGAAGGGTTTAGCTTTAAGGTTTTTGTGCTTAGCAGCTGTTGTCTGCTACCTGCTATGTCTGAAAACTTGAACTGCTTTGCATGTAACCAAAGCTTCCCCAACAAATACATGGAAAATGGCTCTTTTAGCCCTCTGACAAAGGGCAGAAGATTCTTCTGCCTTGGGAAATGTGGTGTGGTGGTTGGTACTGTAAAATAATGTGTTTCTATCCTTCCCTTAGCTCATGGCTGGAAGAAGATGATGATCCTGTTGTGGCCAAGGTGAATCATCGAATGCAGCAGATCACAGGGTTAACAGTGAAAACAGCTGAGCTCTTACAGGTTGGTGTACTGGCTTCATCCTGGTGGAATTAGCTGCTGGTTAGGTTGGTCTGGTGCAGACGGATAGTTTCCCTGTGTGTGCCAGGCAGAGAAGGGTGGAGATAATCTATTTTTTTGATAACTTTGTATGGGAATCTGAGATTTACCTGTTTGTTCTGAGGGAAATGCCTTTTGCTTGTTTTTCAAGTCTGCAAAAGCCTAATTTCTGTCCTAGTTCAACCTTTCTAAGACCCAAATATTTTTTGTGGTCCTGCTATAGTCTCATATGAATTCTGATCTCTGGATGGCTGTTGGGGAGAAGAGTGCCAGTAGTACAGCACTGCCAGAATAGCTGTACCTTAGCCCATTCACTGTTTCTCTTCCTCCATGCTCCTTCACTTCCTGTTTCAGAGCTTGATTGAAATACTGTTGATTACAGGCTATCCATAGAAACCAGGTAATTGTGTAGTGATCTGGGAGACACATTAAGTACAGCCTCAGAGTAACTAAAACACGTTATGTGATCACAAAGTAAGTGAAGAGGTGCTTTTAAGTTAATTTTCTGTGATTCTGGAGAGGCATTTGTATGTAACAGTTCATTCATGAGTGGCACGGAGTCCAGTTCTGTCCCCTAGGCTGGACCCACAGGGAGTTGCACACATTCATCTGCCTTCTCTTCAGAGGAAGGAAGCAGCAGTGTGGTGAAACTATTGCTGCTGAATTTTAAACAGGCTGTTGTAGTGATAAGTACAAACCCTTGAACTACGAAAGGGAAAAAGCCCTCAAGTTGTTTCTCATCTGAGTGCCTCAGTTCTGGCAATCTGAAAATAAATTAAGTGTACTATAGATAATAATCTTGCCACAAAGTGCTGTTTCTCAGAGCATGCTTTGGATTTCTGAGAGGAAGTGCTATTCTGCAGCGGTCACTTGCAGTTCAATAGATATTTATGTGCTTCCTTCTTCCACACTGTAGGTTGCCAACTACGGAATGGGAGGGCAATACGAGCCACACTTTGATTTTTCTAGGGTAAGATCACACTTGCAATTATTTCTTAGTGGGGTGGAGAGGAGGGAACAGTTTGGTCTGAGAGAACTTTTAAAACTGTTTTCTGTTAGAGCATTTAATATGTAGGCCTGTTGCATGGACGGATTATGAATTCTGAAAAGCCTTTGCACTGCCTTCTCTGATGCTGAAAGTTCAAGACAATAATGAACAAATGTCCCTGCTTACCTTTGGGACCTTGATTCCTTGCACAGTACAGAGACACTAAAAGTCATGCAGCACTTGAATGTGCTCTTTCTTTCCATTGTTTTATATGTAAACTGAGATCTGCAAGCCCTGGGTTGTGAGGGCTTTGTTCCATTAGGCTTCCTATTTCAGTGACGTTGTCCAAACCTTGCTTTGCTGGGTGCTTTAAAGCGTTTTGCAGGAGCTGACTGAGGAGGAGATATGCTTCCACCTCCCTCCAGAAAAGTAAGCATTATGGAAATCCTCATGGCTTGTACAGCCGTGATGGCAGACCCCTGAGAGTGGTTGCAGCACTGGGGTCTGAAAAGGGTTCCCTGGGTTGGTGTTGAGGGCAGTGCTCCAGCAGCAGGTGGATGTGTGGGTGGTGGTGCTGGGTCTTTGTGAGGCACTAGAGGGCTCTGCCTGGCAAAGAACAGCTCTGGTTTGCTGGGAGTGGGGAAAAAAGAGCAGATTCTTAATAATGACCCCAAACAAGTTCATGGACATGCTAATTATACTGAAGAGCTACGGTGACTGGTAACTTCAAATATAAAATCTATCTGATGCCTTGATTTCTGTGGTATTTCAGTAGAATCTGGCATAATGCAGATTGTTCCAGTGGTTTTTACCTGGTAGGAGGGATTGCTGCAGCCAGAGCACACAACCCAGTAATTGAGTGCAGAATTGAAGCCACCCAACTTAGCACTGTTTAAAAAATAAAAAAATTCCAAGTTTCAACACTATGGAAGCTTGTATTCATTAGCTTTGGCCTGTTGTGAGATTTTTCCTCTTAACTTTGTCTGCTTAGTTTCCTGAGTTGAGCAAACACTCTTAAATTCTCTTCAAAGTCTTTGAACTCAAGGACCTCAGGCATCAAATTGGCCAGTGTGGACTTTACTTTTGGATTAGGAGCTGGAGCAGAGCTCCACTTGGAACATAACCTTGGCTGCAGTTGTCAGCTGAGGCAAGGCAGTTGCAGTGGTTGCCCAGTTCTGGTTGGTCCTGCAGGCTCTCTGTGCATCACAGACTTTGTGTTGAAATAGAGGTGCTGCTGTGTCTTCCCAGCTTCTGATTAGCCTTGAAGCTTTTTGTTCCCTTGCAGTTCTCAAATAGAGGCATTTCTGTGGCTTCCTATTACAACTTTGAGATTTTCTCAGTTGTTGCAGTTAGATTTTTGCTGTTGAAGTTCAGAAATTCATGGTTGGACCTGGGTTTCACAGCAGTGGCAGTAACCAGGGAATTCCCTGTATCTCAGTGGTCTTATGTTGGCTTTTTTGGATTGGATTTGCATATGCAAGTCTTGGGGTTTTTATGAACTCATTTCCGGAAAGACCAGTTATTTATTAAAATATGCTTCAAGCAGACTGAACTACATCATCTTAGACACGGTGGCTGTGGTTTTTGTTGCTGTTTGTCTTTTTCTTAATACTGATTTATTGTTTTCTTTAAATGTTGAACATTATTGCTTTTGTGTGTAAAAATGCACCTTGATGTCTCCTGACTGGAATGACTTCCTGACTATTAGCAATGTAAATAAATTTTTTATTTCATTTTTTTGAAGGCAAGCAAGACACTGGTATTCTATATATTCTTTCTGCTTTTATACTGGCACCAGTGTGATCTCAACTTCAACAAAGGAAACTCAGTGTTTATTATAGAATAAAGACAATTTGATCTTTCTGATGTGGTCTTTAGTCCTAGACAGGCAACCACCTGAAACTACTCTATAGTTTTGTCTGCTGTCAAAACATGCATTTGTTCTTCTCATGACAGTATTTCTTTGAGTTGCTACATTTACAAGAATTTGTGTTATCTAAAGCCCACAGAAGATTACTTTTTTGTATTCACCTCAGTTGTTGACTTTGGATCAGTGCCCAGAACAATAATGGCCTGTTGTTGACCTTGCTTGGATAACATCTGTGCCACAGGCCCTGAAAGCATTGCTTCTATTCTCCCTTCAGAATTGTTCAGTGCAACTTCTCCTCATCGCATCCAAGTGCTCTGTGCATGTAGCTGTGCACCCTGGCTGCAGCTTGTGATGGCTTTAATGTTGCCCTGTATCAGTTGTCCCCTTTCTCTTCCAACTCTTTAAATTGGGCTTGAGGATCTCTCCAGAGCTGCACTGTACATAGCTCTAGTGAGAGCCTGTTTGGAACCCAGGTTAAAGTTGTTGTCTGTTGCAGCGACCCTTTGACAGCACACTCAAATCGGAAGGAAATAGGCTAGCGACGTTTCTTAACTATGTAAGTACCTGTCTGTCTGTCTACTGTCTGAGAGCTCAAAATTTGCAGTTATTCTCATTTAATTTTATAGAAAGATGAGCCAGATGCTTTCAAGCGGTTAGGGACTGGAAATCGTGTGGCCACTTTTTTAAACTATGTAAGTATGATGATCCTTTAGCAGCATCTTATTTACAGCTTGTGCAGTTGGCTATTTGTAGAGATTTCCTAGCATCTGGCAGTAGGGATTTCAGTATTCTTGCAGCATCAGGTGCTGTCCCATCTGAACTGATATAATTTTGGTCATATTTAACCTCAGAGCAGAAACTTTGAATACAGTACCCATCTTCTCCTTTTGGCCACTCTGCTATGGAATTTTTTACATATTTAGATTCCATGGGGGAAGAGGAGAATTTGACTTATTTCTCAAAGGGAAATACTTGGGGTACTCATGTGGTATGCTGTTGGAGAACTTGACTATCAGCCACTTAATGTGACACAGTCATGTTTTTCCACCACTGTTTGACAGCACTTGATGTTGTGGTCTGTCAGCCTCTTCCTTAGCTGTGTGGCAAAGCCAGAGTTGCTCAGCACAGCTGCTGCTTCAACAAATGGAGGGACGCAGAGCTGATAAACTTGGTGCAACTGGGTTACAAGTGCAGATTGGAAAGATTCATTAGTTGCATGCATTATACAGCCCACAGACCATGTACACTGGAATCCTAAACGTTGCTCCCACTGGGAATCATGGCCTTGTTTTCACAGTAGTCTTCTGACACTATTTTATCTATCAGCCTATACTCACTATATCTTTAGGATCACCTCATCTTTTATGTTTAGGATTTGAGTGATATAATCTAAATATTTTGTCACAGAATTTTAAATTTGATGGCTGACATCATATTTTGAGAGTGAAATGCAGCTCAGAACCAGAAACACTTTCAACTTGATATGGCGGGGAGGGAAATAATCTTCAAAACAAGAATTGGAGTAAGATGGGTAGCTGTGAAATATTCTGCTGCAAAGAGATTTTAATTTTGAGTCAATCTTTATGTTGTTTGCTTCTCAGAATTTTGGACAAGCCTTGATTTAGAAGGAACAATACACATCTTCTTGGTCAGTTGTATATGGTCAAAGGCAATTTGCCCTTGTTTGTCCCATGTAGAACACATAACATCATACATGTACCAACACCCTTACTAAAAAGAGTGGTTGTGTGGCTAAGACATAGGTATTAACTTGCAAGGCTGCATGCACACGCTTTTTAGATGGAAGGGGCAAAAACCTGTGCACCTATACCATCTTATGCCCTTCTATTGTAGGTACCAAGCGGGACAACACCAGAGTGGTAATAAAATCTGCGTTAAAGAGAAATCCAAGTTAAAATAGGGATTGTGGGGACTTGGGGAGTGTATTAATCGTAGTTTTTAAATTTGGTGGGAGCTGGATCTGACTAATTTGTTTCTTTTAATTAGCATCTCACCCAAAGCTTACTGAATTCAGTGGAAAGATGTTCTGTTTTTAATGAGAGCGTTTCCAGGGACTTTGGTGGGTTTTGAGTCAAGTCTAGAATTTACAATGAATCCATTGTTACTGATGAATTCAGTAGGGTTCATTCCAGTGTAGAAGGGCAAAGCATAAAGATACATGGTTTTCTTTAGAGTCACGTAGCTGTAGGTGCTGAAGCTTGAGCTGCCTAAAGCACTTGCAATTGCTTAAGACTGCTGGTGAAGAGCATAGAAACAGTGCTGAAAGAGAGGCTTTCTAATAGTTGGTGTAGTTTTTGAAGTGGTTGACCAAGATGCATAAACTAAACTATGAAAATGAGTTCCAAAGGCATGGTTTCAGTTTGAGGAAATATGTGGTTTAACAGACACTTGTTTTCCTAATTGGATCATAAAGTGGAATGAAATTCTTGAAACCAGCTTACTCTGAAGTCCTCTCTCTTGTTCTAGAGTATTAGCTTATTAACATTGTAGGTACACAACTTCTAATGGCTATTTGAAGTAGATGATATATAATCTAGGCAATATATATCTACACATACATAATCTGGACGAAAGTCTTCAGCTGAAATAAAATCCTTCGACAGCAGGTACTGCTTCTTCTGCAGTTTTTGCTGGTTGAAGTGCACCCTCCTTATCAGTGCTGCTTGTAGAGGTGCAAGTGGAAATTTCAGGCCTTGGGACACTTTAGCTTGTGGGACTGTATAAAAAGCCCTGTAAATGGACAGTTTGTGGACTTTTTTTTCTCAGATGAGCGATGTAGAAGCTGGAGGAGCTACAGTTTTCCCAGATTTTGGGGCAGCAATATGGCCCAAGAAGGTAAAGTCCGTTAATGTGTTCGGGTTTATTCCTTCTCTCCATTTACTGTCTCTCCCTCCACACAGTCCGTGTAAAAGTCAGCTGATGTGACAAGTGCACTTCATTGCAGCTGTAGTGATCTTGCAGACTTAAGGGCATCTCCCTTTGTTGGTAATGTATGAAGTGGACAGTTTCTCTGTACAGCTGTTTTTAACAAAGTAAACTTGTATTCAGTAGAATTCCTCTGTACTCTGAACATGGCTGAGTTAGAAAAGGAGTAGGGTTTTTTCATGTGCTGTCGATGGTGACCTGTTAAAGTGCTTCCAGCTGCCTGCAGCTGAATCCATAGGTATCCCCCTCCCCTTACTGTAACCTAGTTATATTGACTAGGTTCTGACTAATCCAGATCTGATCTCACTTTTCAGGGAACAGCAGTGTTTTGGTACAATCTCTTCAGAAGTGGTGAGGGGGATTATAGAACAAGACACGCAGCTTGTCCAGTACTAGTAGGGTGTAAATGGGGTAAGTAATACTTCTTTAGGAACAAAACCTGAAGGAAGTCTCATGTATGTAAAGCTTTGGAGATACTGACCTCTTATAAAAGCATTTAATAACCTGGGTGTTGCCATTTCAACTACTGGAGTCATTTGGCCATAATGAAATTTCCTGCCATTGATCTCATGAAGTGTTAAGCAGCTGCATTGTTCAGCTGTAGCTTTTCTAGTGAGTTTTTGTGTCAATGGCAGCACAAAGTGTAAGACTGTAACTAGGTTTGTGTAATGTATCAGCATCAGAATGACTTGAATGATCACTTGGCTAGAATCAGGTCTATTCCTACGAAGATCTGTGCATAGTTATAGCTGCAAAAGGATGAGAGCTCCTTGCAAGGTAAATGGGAGTCTCTGGACACTAGGAATTTCTGCCTCCTGCTGAAAGCTTCTCAAGCTTTATGTTACCTACTCCCATACCTATATTCTCCCAGCCTCCAAGGTATTCCCCTGGAGTGCCAGAGCATGTTGACTGTTGGTGATACCAGCCCCAGAATACACTGCTCTGTTAATGTTGGCTCCAGAATTGTGCATTGGGGAAGATCCTTTCTTCCCCAGCCTTTTGCATCTTTCTATGTATTTTCCCTTGGGTGAGTAGAGAAGTATAAGCATGGATCCCCAAACTGAGTTATTTTACTTAAAAGTATCCATCTAGGTTATGATGATACCCACACTGGGTACATGGTGATAACTAATTCCAGTTCCCTGTTTCCACAGTATCAAACAAATGGTTTCATGAAAGAGGAAATGAATTCTTAAGACCTTGTGGGAGAACAGAGGTTGACTGAACTCCAGCCTGCTGCAGACCTTCATTTCTGTCTCCTTTTCTACTGTTGTTTGTTCCAGTTCATTTCTAAGAAATGATCTATCTTTTTCTCCAAGACTCCTGGCACTTTACAACAAAAGAACAATAAAATATGTAACATCTGTGAAAGAAAGTAAATGGCATTGTACACATCCTTGTGTTTTGGTTGCGGTTATTTCTACATTTCCCCTGCCTTTCTCTAAAGTCTTCCTCTATAGTAGTGGTGCAAACAGTGCTGTGAGCAAGTTCTGTTTGTTTGGGTGCTTGGTCCTGTGACTTTTGTACCTCAGAAGATTTAGATGTTAAATATTTCTTTGAACCGAAGTTGGTTTTTTTAAAAGTTTTGTGTACATGTTGATTTTATTGTATTCTATGGATCACAAGTTTTAAAGCAAAAATAAATGTTCTTTCCATAATGTGATTCTCTATTTGGAGTCCTTGATCAGTGCATCAGTGTTTGGCCTTTACTTTTTCCTCTGAGGGCCTGTTGCCTTGTTTCCCTTTTCCTGTAGAAAATACATCATGGTTTTAGACAGAGTTTTGTCTAAAACTGCAGTGCACAGGACAGAACTGTTGCACCTCCTACACACACTTGCACACTGGAAGGGTGTAATTTATGTATTGAAACTATAATGTGTTCTGGGAGCAGAAAGGCTGCACATTTTGTGCCAGTGGCAACTGTGGTCTCAGTGTTTTGCACTTATGAGAAGCCTTGTCCTGTGACGTTAAGTCTCCTTTTGTGGGGCGCTATCTGTTTTTGACACAAGTAGTTGCAAAAAATCTGAAGCCTTTCAAGAATGTTGATAGTCTTGACAATCCCCGAGTCTAAAAGCAGGTATCTGCTGATGAAACAGTGTTTTTCCCACAGGAGTACCTGAACTCAGCACCTATGGAAATCAGTAGGATGTTTTGCAAGCAAATCTTAATCTACTTTTGTAGACTGGAGGAGGGTTTTGTCATGCTCTTCAGGCAGGCTGGGAATAATCCTGCCCTGTGATCCTCCTTTGCCCTTTTGCTCTGTTAACATGTGAGTATTGGCCCCAAGCCAACACATGAAGGACTGAAAGGAAGTCCCATTTCTGAATTATTTACAAAGAAATGAAGAGTTAATTGCTGAAAAAAAAAAAAAGGCAAAAGTTATGGAGAAACAGGTAAATGTTTCAGAAATGTAGGAACTTGGTGTTAGTACCAGCCTATGCAGGTGAATTGACTTTGGATCTCTCCCTGGCTGTGTGTTGTTTGGGCCTGACTTCATGGGACTATGGATGACTGCAGGTGAACTGAAAGCCAGAACTGGTAATGGTTGTACAACCATAAGCTAGTGCTTAAAGACATGCTTGGGTGATAGTTAATGTACCAATGCATGG
Source organism: Eulacestoma nigropectus (assembly GCA_013397775.1). Taxonomy (NCBI): domain Eukaryota; kingdom Metazoa; phylum Chordata; class Aves; order Passeriformes; genus Eulacestoma; species Eulacestoma nigropectus. Next base: position 7,230 of record VZTE01003694.1, on the reverse strand, counting down.
AACTGGCTTGAGAAAGTGAAAGAAACGTCATTTGCACTGAAACATCCACTAGCAGTCAGGGTTGTCATATGACCAAGGCTGGTTTGCTTTGTGCTGCTGCATTGCCCTCTGTTGTGCAAAGACTGAGTGAGGTAAGGCCTAAAACACGTTTTGGGCAGGGTTAGAAGTAATTCCCCTGCTGTCATCTTAGGAGAGACTTGTGGAAAAGGAGAGTTTTACATGTCAGATATAATAAATGTCATCAATTCATTCTATCAATATTAAAGTAATGTGGCTCAGCAATGCATCTTCATGTGCTCTTGTATTTTATATGTGAAAAATTGATGTATTTGAGGGTTATTGCTTCATTTAGATGCAGCATGCACCTGTACTCACTAAAGCTTTAATTTTTCTGTTACACATGCACAACTCATTGAAGAGGGAGGCCTTGCATTGTCCAGGCAGAGACTTGCTGAGCTTAAGTCATTAATAATACTGAAATGAGAATCTAGACTTGTAACTAAGCTTTGTGTGAATATTTACAGCAGGTAGCTATAGGAAGTGAAATATTTTTTTCCTAAAAGCTTTGATGACCCAGCACAGCAGAGCTCAATAGCTGCTCTCTAATCTCCCAGGGCCCTCCTTTGCTTGCCATGAATTTTGTGGTTGCTGGCTGGCTGTTCAGAGTATCTCACTATTGACCTCCAGTTTTCCTAGTAAAATGTCTCAGCATAACATAAACTTGGGAAATAAGGAGTTTTGCTTTGTAACAAAGTATTCAACATATGACAGTCTTCCAGATGTGAAGAAGTGACAATGAGCCAAAGCCACAGCCTCTGGTTAGAACATTCTGGGTTTCAGGGGAAGGAAGAGGAACCTACTTAGACTTTGTCAACATGGTATGTTGACAGAGAAAGTTCATATCAGGACTCTGGCCAGAAACTGCACATCCCACTTCTGAAATAGCATAGTTGGCTGGGAAATACCACTGTTAACTGTGTGTTATCATACTGAACTTCTGAAGATAATTTTACGTGCTTGTTTTCTCTGGGAAAAATCCTATTCTGTCTTCTGAGTTGTCTTTGACCTTGCTCCCATCTGAAGTAGGAGGTGATGAGTGTGGATGCAGAATTGCTTGAATGCCAAGCTGGTTTTGATGCTGTGTGCAGGATTTGCTTACTGCTAATCTGATCTGAAGAGTAATAGATAATAAATATAATAATTTAAGAGAAAAGAGCATATGTGGCTTGTGAGATCCAGGAACCTCCCAAGCATACTTGCATAGTCTGTCATATTATGCTCCTTGTTCTGTCTCCTATCATTGTAGAAGATGAACAGAATATGGCAGTTAGCCTAAATTTAAGCCTGTGGGATAGTTCTTAGACCTAAAACAAAGAAGTTTCAAATGCTGGAGCAAATCAGCCTTTCTACATCTAGGCACACAGAGTTCCTGCCAGTATATTACTGGTAAGGGAAGTACTTAAGTCTTGTTGAGACTGAAATGGTTTTTCTCCTGACATCATGTATGCTCTTCTTTATTTCACAGGATTTAAGTACTTAGCACAGATACTGAGAGACACTGCAGAGGCTGACTCTGGACCAGTGGCTACCAGTCACTTTGAAGTGCTTTGGACCTTTCCTGGCCACATCTTGTAGAATTAGCTGGAGGTGAGGTCTGCAAGGTGCTGCCCTGTATGACAGATACTGGTGAAGGCAGACACCATATGAGCTCTTACGGAAAGATGGTTTCTTATCTTGTGTAGCTTTTGTAGTCATAGGAAGAAAAACCACTCCCAGTCCATGCCAGTAATCCACATCCTGGCCTGAATGCTGCTTAGGTGGATATATACTGTGTCACTGAGCAGCTGTGCAGCCCTCCAGCTGGATTGGGAAATCACCCAAAATATTCATGTTCAGCTGAACAGACTCAGTGAAGTGCTTATCATCTTTTTGCCTGCATTAGAAATTACTTCTCATTCCTGTTACAGTAGAACAGCATGTTAAAACCATCAATCTAATCACATTCCATGGAAAAACTGGCATCCAGGCTAAAATGTGTAGTGGGAGTGGTGAAAGGGTCTGGCTGGGATGGACATGGGAGGCTGTGCAAGCCCTGGCAGAGAGCAGCTGACATGCTCTGCTTAGAGGTGGATCACATTTGTGTTATACAAGACAGTTCTGTACCTTGGCTGAGCTATGGACTCCCTAATGCAGGAAGAGAAAGTGTCCTTTTTCAGTGATGCTAAATTGTATTTGAGATGAGGTGGTGCATCCGTGTGTAAAAGGCAGCCTAGGATGTAGCTGTCCTCCAAGCCTCTTCTTTCTGTTCTTCCTGCACCTTGAGATGGTGCTGGGCTGGCTCAGCACAGCAGGTGACCTGTCATTAAAGCCAGGCAGTTCATGCCCAAAACCTACCTCTGCTTGGTAAGGATTTCCCCTAAGATAGGGCTTTGTTTGTAAAGCCCTGGGAGAAATGCCCCCCAAGTATTCTCTAGCTTTCAGAGATGGCCCTTGGCTTGAGCATGCACATCAGGATCTTTCTTTTGAAATTCCTGATGAGGCCTTGAGAGAAAGTCAAGGATAAAATGAAACCGCTTACTTAATATTAGGATCAGCTGGGTCAAAACCCACTACACCGATGAAGAATTATTTTTCCTTGAAGCCTGTTTTTCTCTCTAAGGCCTCTCAACTGTATCAGCAACATGTAGGGGAACTGGGGTTATGGTGCCCTGAGCTCTCCTGGCAGTATCTCGCTCTGTGTGGGCACGTGTAACCAAAGAGTGACCCAGCAGGCTCTTTGCCAGGGGGAAGGAGAGAAAGGAGCCTGGTTGCAGTTTGGGTTTCCAGCTGCTGGGGCAGGTGGGCAGTGGCACCTGCAGGGATGTGACATGCAGGTGGGCAGCCCCACGGCTGCAGCTTGTGGCTCAGGTTAAACTCCTCCCCACAGCGTGTTCTGCTGTGGATCTTTGTGCCCAGCTACCAAAAGCAGCTCTGTAGCTGCTGTTTGCTGGCCAAGGAGAATATGGATGGAGCTATGTGGCAGTGTGTAGTTTTGGGCTAGAAATACACTTTATCATGTGTTTTGCATCAAGATTTGGGTCAGAAACAGCAGACCTTATGTCCTGATTTAAAGGACAGGTGTCTGCCAAGGAAGGCAGGAACCTCCCTCAGAATGGAAAATATGCCTCCCTTCCCTCCAAATTAATATAACTTTGAAAATACGGGGCTTTCAGGCAAAGATATGGGAAAAGGAATAACAGTTTCTTTACTAGAATATATTTTTATATATATATGACAAGGCAAACAACCACCAACAACAGCAGCAACCACAAACAAAAGCAGAAACCCAACAACAGCCTTCTCTTGGCTGTCGAGCACCTTTCCCGTTGGTGTAGTTACGGTCACAGCCGGCAGGGGCGCTGTTGGCTCCCGCCGGGCAGGGCGGGTGCGATGATTCCCCCGCGGGCGCAGGGGGCGCTGTGGCGCGAGCGCGGCCGCCTCTGTGCAGTGGGCAATGGCGGGCGGGCCGGCGGGACAGAGAGAAAAGGGGCTTCCTCTGCAAACCCCCAGGGGCAGCCGGTCCCGGTGCCCCTCCGGGTGGCGAGATGGGCTGCAGCAGGAACGTTGGAGCGGCGGCTGGAAAGGCAGGGACGAGCAGGCTCCGGGGTGGCAAACAAAATGTAGCAGAAACTCCGCAGCCATAGAAGGAACCGCGGGGGCTCGGGCAGACACGGGGTATCGGGTTAAAGTGTAGCAAAAAACCTGAAGTAGCGGCAGAAGACAGTGGGGCTGGGCAGCAGCAGCCAGGCTCCTACAAGCAGCCAGGAGAGGCTCCCTTGGAGGGGCTCACGGTCACAGGTTTTCCCCTGGGGCACCCCAGTAGATGGTGAGGGTCCTTTTCTAGCGAGGATGGGTGTTGATAAGGTCCGAGTTCAGCAGCTGCTCTTACGAGCAAAGGCTCACCCACGGTAGGAGAAGCAGTGGGGGAACAAAAGCTCCGCAGTGGCAGCGAATCCTCTGGGTAGCAACGATCCTGCACCAAACCTCACCTGTCTCCACTCCGATCCTGAGAGAGCAGGGAGCCGAGCCCATCTCCTCACCCCCCAGCCAAAATCTCATGGTATCTCTGCCCTCCCCAAGAGAAAACCCCCCAGCTAACAGAGTAGCCAGCTGCACCCTTCCCCCTCCTCCTCCTCCCAGCCACATCTGTTGTTCTCTAAAGTACTGGTCATTATCATCTCTTAGGCAACAAATGGGACAAAATTCCCTGAGAGAAAGAGAAAAAAGGAAAAATCCAGCACCTCAGTGTGCCTCAGGGTAACCTCAGGTGTTTCTGACTTCTTGTTTCTTGAGAAGCTTGAGAAGTATTTATGAAATTATCCTTTTTTTTCCCTGAAAAGGGCAGGGTTCTGCCCCTTTCCTCATGCTGTGATAAGGGATAGGCTTTGGGGGCAGCATTGCCTCTGACTTTGCTTAGCTTACCCTCGGAACATCCTTGTACTTTTACTTCCTGGTGTTTCAGCTCTCAGATGGAGAGGGCGAATTTCACTGCATTGGCATATTGGTGCACTTTTGTTGAAAAACAGGATACCTCAGTCTAGGCAGGGTCATCTCTAACCAGAGGCTTGAATGGGGTTTCTCCTCAATGCTCTCTGCTTCAGGCCCTCACCTGCAAACCAGGGGGCTGGAGTCAAGGATGCCTTTTTTGCCTCATGCTCCAGTGTGGAGGTGGGAGCCCTGCAACTTCTGAAACTTGATGTAAAATTATATAGGAGTGAGCTGGGTGAACACCAGCATCCGCTTGTGTGGTTGCTGATTGTTTAGGGCTTTGGGCACTTCATCATTCCTTATAGCTGCTGTCAGTGTCCGTGTCTGCAAAGATGATGGAAGATTGATGTATCAAGTTGCACATTCATACCTGATGAGACCTCATGAACTTTCTGAATTTTCTCTGCTTCTCTGGGCTGGGGTGGAGTGACTCGCCCACCAAGGTTCAGCAATCCTGTGACCACATCCATTTGTAGACCTGGACAAAGTCTCCAAGGGATTCATCGCTTGGAAGAGGAGCTGGCTGATCCTGGTACTTATCCCACCTTCTGCAGAAGGTGAGTTGGGTGCATGGGGCTCGTTCCTCTGGCCCTGGAGCAGCTGTGTGTCATTTGGTTTGAGAGTGGCAGCTGCAGTCAGCTGTGAGCATTACCCACCTGCACTCCAGGTGTGCACTAGCCCCAGTGGCATCACTGAGCTCTCGGTGAAGGGTGCAGCCACTGCTGCTGAACCACAGGCAGGCCGGCAGTGAGAGCTCACCTCCTCCTGCTACAGTATGGTTTTGCTCGTTTCTGCACTGATTTCCTCCACTTTAATTTTGAGTGGGCACAGACAAGTGAAATGTTTGTGACTCAATGAGATATTGAATCGCCTCAAACCAGGCCAAGAGACACTTCAGAGGCAGAGTCAGAGAAGCGGGTATTTGCTTTATTCGGCACCAGGTGTGTGGGGGATCGTTCCTGCTAAGACACACACACACAGCACTCCATGCAGTCCAGTATTATGGGTAAAATTTATTAATATTTATCACATTCCTTGGGATAGGAGTGGTTATACAAATTACTTCTCGGAAGTCATTAATGTCATTAGCATACGCGCCACGCATGCGCTGTGTACCGTAGTGGTCGCACTGAGGAAGGCTCCTCTTCTTCCTCGGGGGTCTTTCTGATGAAGATCAGTGGTCTTCATCAAAATGCACTTTTCACCTTTCTTTCTGGAGCATGCGCAGTCCTTCAGCAGTTTCTGTGCTGGTTTTCAACAGATCCTGTTCCTCTTATCTTGACAAGATTAAGGCAAATCCTGCTTCGTAGGTTTTGTGATTAACCTTTGCTGTCTCTTAATAGTTAACTCACGCTTACATGAGTTAACTATTGATCAACCCATTTCTCAATCCCCCCTTTTCCTTGATAATTTGTAATTCTTTACAAATCTTGCATGTCTTGAAAGTAAGTACCCTTCTCTGTCTTGTTTCCAAGTTTGTGCTTGTGCTTGAGCATAAGCATTGTGATTCTAAGTACACAACAAGTGTACAAGTGTTATACTACAATAACTACTAATACAAACTGTAAATAACTATGTAATAACACAAATAACTATTACAAACAATTGTTTAAGCCGGGAGAAGCTGGGCAACCATGCTGTAAGCTTGTCTCATATTTTTTAAATCCCCAAGAAGTGTCATTGAAGGTAATCTGATACAATGTTCGTGTTTTGTTGTAAACTGTAAGGTCTTTCCCATTTCTCCTGGAGTGGATTTTTTGAAAGAGACTTAACATAAACTTACTTGCCTGTGGTTTGTATGGCGTATGTAGTTGCCATTGTATACTTAGTAGATGACTGACTCCCTGCCCTACCTGGGCTACAAAGTGTGATCCCCTATCAGAATTGATTTCCTTGGGTACTCCAAATCATGGAATAATTTCTTGTACTAAAGCCTTAATAACTTTTTTTTTTAGCTTTATTTGTTCTACAAGGGAAAGCTTCTGGCCAAATTGAAAAAGCATTTGTGAGGACTAAGAGATGCTTGTATCCCCTTTTTCTAGGTAATTCAGAAAAGTCAATTTGCCACACATCCCCTGGTAAAGCTCCTTTGTGTTAGGGATAGTCTTTGTGTTTAGCCTAACAGTGGTATTAGGGTTGTTTTTAAGACAGATTTTACAAGTGGAAGTTATATCTTTGATTGTCCCTTTTAATTTCAGGGCTGTCACTTTGTCCTTTAAGTGGTTATGTAAAGCATCAACTCTCCAATGTTTTTTAGAATTTTTGCTTTGGATAAATAATTTTAACAGTTTTCTGGGTATGACTATGAGATCCTTTATTCTAGCCCACCCATCTCTTCTTATTTGTCCCTTTTCTTCTTGTATCCAATTTAAATCATCGGTGTAGTATGGTGGGGGTTTTTTACCCATAAGGATGCTAAGAAGGGATTAAAGCTACGGCTTGAATCTGAACCCCACTAGCCACTGCCTTTGCTGTTTTGTCTGCCATAGCATTTCCCGGTTCAGAGACGGTGCTATCCTGGCAGTGTCCTTTACAATGCATTACAGCTACCTTTTGAGAGTTTTAACACTGCTTCTAGCACTGTAAAATTTCAGTAGCATGCTTGATTTTTTTTTCTTCTGTGAGGTTAATAAACCCTTTTCTTTCCTAATAGCCCTGTGAGTGTGTACCACTTCAAAAACATACCTTGAATCAGTCCAAATG
>VZTE01003684.1:0-30385 GCA_013397775.1 Eulacestoma nigropectus | reverse complement strand
GGAGTTCTGCCATGATGTCCTTTTAGCCAAGTCCTGATGGACTGGCTTGTCTGCCTTGACACCGGAGTGGGCTGTTCCTGTGTACAATGCTCTTCTTTAAAGGTCTGCCAGCTTTCCTGAGCTCCTTTGCCTTCCAGTGTCCTTTCAGGTCCCCACTCCACAAGTCCAGCCCAGCCCACCTGAAGTCCAGGCATTGTACTTTGCTAAAAGATTTTGATTTTCTCTTTTCATTGGTTCAACTTTGGTGTGCATGTTCCTGTAGGATTCTCTCAGCAGGTTCTTGCTTCTTGACTCCTAATGACTTCCCACCATCTCATTTACACTGTCCTAAACTAGCAGCTCTTTCTGAACTTTGATCTTTCCTGCATTTCCCTGACATATTCCTGTTTGCTAGATTTAACTGTATTTGCACTTTCCCCCTGCCAGCTTCTCTGATGTCAAGATTCACTGGTGTGTTTTATTATGAAAAAGTGATATCAGTTCTTTTTTATTATGTTCGTATATCAAATACTCTTGTGTTTCTATTTTTAAAAAAAGGGTCTTCCTTGAAGTGATAACTCAGGTGAAGTACTTTCGCAGCAGTAATATCTTATTTAGTATTTATCCTCTTTATTTTTTCTATTTCAAGATTTGGAGTGAAACTAACTTTTTTAACTGGCAGTTACAAAGAAACATACTTTCCCTCAAAAAGAGGAAATTGGAAACTGAACATTTGTAAGGATTATGAAACTGGATAGTAATTTCACACTTTCTTCTAACCTGGCTATTTGACAAAGGTTTTTTCACTCTCACCCATTGTTTCTAATTGAAAGTGAAACAGCCTGTCAATTTATAGTTTGCAGGCAAAGCTCATATTTACTACAGCAAATTGAATTTATTTAGATGCGTGTGCTAGTTTGGCTGGGGTAAAGTTAATTTCCTTCCTGGGTCTCGTGTGGGATTTGTGTTTTGGATTTGTGCTGAACTCAGGGTTGATGATAGAGAGATGTTTTTGTTATTGCTGAGCAGGGCCTGCAGAGAGCCAAGGCCTTTTCTGCTCCTCGTACTGAGGAGACCCAGCCAGGACAGGTGACCCCAACTGACCCCAGGGATGGTCCAGACCATGTGACATCATGCTCAGTATATAAACTGGGGGGGGAGAAGGAAGGGGGAGACATTTGGAATGACAGAGTTTGTCTTCCCAAGTCACTGTTCTGTGTGATGGGACCCTGCTCTGCTGGAGGTGCTGAACACCTGCCCAGCCACAGGAAGCAGGGAATTAATTCCTTGTTTTGGTTTGCTTCTGTGTGTGGCTTTTCCTTTCTCTATTACACTGTCTTTATCCCAACCCACAAGTTTTCCAGCTTTTACCCGTCTGATTCTCTCCCCAGTCCCACTGGTGGGGGAGTGAGTGAGCAGCTGTGAGGGGTTCGGCTGCTGGCTGGGGTTAAACCACAACAATGTGTATGATGTCTGGCAAATGTTAAAAAGTAACAAATACATGCTTTAACACAATATTCTTAAGGATCATGATGAAATATATTTTTTTACAGCTTTTGAGAATCACATATTTGAAAAACAATCCTGAATTCCGAAGATGCACTACATGAAAAAATAGACTATATTATGCACATAATGAAAAAAACACCATATGATTTCTCAGAATTCTACCTGATTCATTTAGAAAGCAAAAGATGAGTGTTTCTCCCGTGTTCTGAATAATGCTTTTATTTCCCTTGTTTAACAGGAGGGAGAAATGATGCTGCCAATCAAGGCACGCAACAAGGAGGAACTAGAGAAATGATGTGACTAGTCATGTGTTTCTTGTGCAGTTGTAGGTGAGGACATATTGCTGTGATCTGTGCAGACCAGAGCTTAAAGGATCTTTGTAATTCCACCTGATAGTTCAGAGGAAAAAAAATACTTTCTTTTTGTTTGTTTATTTGTTTTTTGTTTTTTTCGGCTGAAACTGTCAAGAACATTCCAATGGAATTTGAGAGATCTTCAGAACTGGCTGAAACTAAAACTTTTCTCTGAATAAAACTTTCTCTGAAATAATTTACCGACTCCTAATCTCATTAAAAATTTTTCATTTAAACGACATGGACTTGTGTGTTTTCCAGCAAGAATTCCCTTGTAGCTCATTACTGCAATCAGAACGAGGAGGGTAAAGGAAAACAAGCTGGCACTTTTATTAGCAGTTTCCAAAGCTCCTGTCAGAGTTTGCCACAGAAGGCTGTTTAACAAGATGTATAGATGAGATGTAAAGTGCTTTTATAGATTCAAAGCTAAGAGACATGAAACAAAACAAGAAGATAGATGGCTGTTTTTTAGCTTGGTTAGAGCTGAGCAGTAGCCACTGCTGAGAGCTCTGTCAGGTCTGTCTTTTAATCCTGAATATATTAACGCTTCCCCCACCCCAAAACCCCCAGGAATCGATAAGATGGGAACTTTTCCACATTCTTTATGTTGTCCAAGACAAGACAAAGCCAAGACGGAGGTCCTAGTATGGTCACTGGAAAACTCCATCACCAGAGTAATTCAGCACTGGTAAATTCAGTGTAACATAATATTCACTAAAATGAGACATCCAGTGATGTATGGTAGAATGAAATATAAGCTGTGGATAGCACTCAAGGCCAGGTGGTCTGTGCTGAGAATGAATGTTAAATCTTCTGCCAGTTCTACTGACAAACGTCCCTGCTCCCCACCTGTGTTTCTCCTCAGTGGAAGTGCCATTCCTGGGTGGTGCCTGTGCTGGGTTGATGCACAGTTCACTGGTACTGGTGTTCTGCATGCTCAGTTCATCCACAAAACAAGCTGGTAATTGCCTTTTGGCGAATGAAAATTGTCAAGTGTTCCCTTCACATCATCCCCTCCCCAGCTTTGCCAGGCTCAGCAGTTTTTTCTGCTCGAGAAGCCACTCAAGGATACAGCAGTTAGATTTCAAATGGCTTGGAACTGCATGCACATCATAAAAACAAACCCTTTAAATGTTGTACCAATGGCATTTTCTTTTGGCTGCTTCTACACAAGTTTATTTCAGTTCCTATGTGTGGATACTCTGCTCCTTTTGGATGTAATGTAGTGGATACTCTCATCTACCACAGAGAACCACTCTCACTCAGCTAAAAACTGAGAGCATAAACTGGACACTAGAGTTGTATAAAATTTTAGGCAAAGTTGTGCCAAAGTACAGCAGAAGTTACTCAGAGAAATTTTGTTATAGTTACTCATTAAATGTAAGTTTATTATATACAGGCGTAGGTATATTGTTAAGAAATTCTAATAGACAATTATATATAGGTGTCTAAGCTGTTCAAGTATATAGAAATCTAGATATGAATAATAATTTAAATGTGCATTTATGTCCCTAAATATATCTAAATACAGAAATGTGTGTTCATACATAACTAAATATATTTACATGCATATAGAAATATATGTATTTATATACACAAATGTATATATAGTAAAATATCTAGATATCCATCTATTTGATTCAAATATATAACATGTCTACATATGGTTGTTCTTTTGCCATGAAAATGACATTATTTTTTATATTCTCAGGATAAAAGGGAGTACTGTTCTCATGCTCCTTTGTGACTTCTTTTGGTCTGTTTCTTTTATTCTTTTAATCCCCAAAAGGTATTTTAAGAATACTTGAGCATGATTCAACTGTAAAATAGTTTCCACATCCAAGATGGTATTTTGTTTATCACCAGGCCTGGGGAGATACTTTTTTTTTTAAACTTATATTAATGTCTAGATAATGTACATTTAGATGGGACGAACGAAGACATTTATGTTAGGGGGCATGTTGTATTATTCAGTATATTGACACTCAGGTTTGATAATCAGCTTGAAGCTGTGCCTTAACTCAGAAACATTTCTTCCTTCAGCGGGACTGCAACAGCAAAAATGTCTGTAGACGTTGTGCTACACCTCTACCTGTGCCACTAGAACCTGAACTACTGCCTAACAGGAATTCTTTTTCAACATAGATTTAAAGTATTGTGGAAAAGGTATAGCAAATGTTGACTTGAAATTCAAATCCCAGCAGGATTTTATCATGGCTCACTTCCAAAAGTCCACTGGACCCTGAAAACCAGACATGTAATTGCTTTTTCAAAGCGTTTTTTAAGTATTTCTTTGAAGAAAGATTTTTTTTTTTAACAGAAATGAAAGAAAGGAACAATTTTTAAATGCCCAGAATCTGTGGTGAAACCTGTCTTTTTGGTATTTTTTAGAGTGCAGGAGGTTTCTGACAGATTCAGACAGTACTAATGTCTCTGTAGTTATCAACTTTAGCTCTTTCATTGATTTCACCATAATTTTTCTGTGCAACACCTGCCTTTCTTTTTGTTTTAACCTTTTTTTCCTTAATAAATAGCATAAGGAAGGATCATATTTAATAAGAAAGTTCAATGACTTAAAATATTTTCAGGTTAAACCCCTCCTCCACCACCAAAAAACCCCCTGGTAACCAAAAAGCCTCAAGAAGTTTCCACTTATGGAAATGAACATCCTCAGTCACAGCTTGCATCAAAATCACACAGGGAACACAGGCACTTAACCTGTGGTATGGATTGAAAATCTACTTTCACCAAACCTCTTTGATTAGCTGTTTTGATACCTTTCATTGCAAGTATAGCATCACTTTTCCTTATAACTTTGTAATCCAAGTTACGGTTGCTCAGATTTCTTTCTTCGTTTTTGTTTTTTGTTGTTGTTTCGTTAGTTTTCTGGTGGGTTTTGTTGGTTTTTTGTGGGTTTTTGTTGGTTTTTTGTTGGTTGGTTTGGTTTTGGTTTGTTGTTGGTTTTGTTGTTGTTGTTTTGGGTTTGTTTTTTTTTTCTTTTTAAGATGGAAATACCATAAAAGCTTAAAAACCACATATTAGCTACGGTTTTAGGGAAAATCTTCCTTTCCTACTAATCTTGGGCTACACAGGCCTTATAAAAAATTAGATATCTACTCTGAAAATATTTTTTTTCACTTTCATGTCTTAAGAAGTTTTGAATATAAAATCTACTGCAATTCCTATACATATCCTATATACCTGCATTAATCATAACCTCTTTGGCTGCCAAAAAAAAAAAAAAAGAGAGAGAGTTTTGCAACAGAAAAAGTAAAAAATTTGTCTTATTTAGTAGTACTTTTGATAGTATTGATATATGCACTCTGGAGTGCATTCATTTAAATCGAATAACTTCCTTTACCTTTTTTTTCCACTGTTTTTGTAATAAAGTAATGTCTTTTGACCATAATATTTTTAAAGACCTGAGGAACATTATAAAAATGCTTTTCACTGACTTATTTCTGAATATCCTCTGATCCTAGAATATTATTGGAGGCAATGGTGAAACCTCAATTTGGTGATGGCCAATTTCAGGTTTGGGAGCCTTTGCAACATTTCTGGTTCCAATCCAGTGGATAATCATCACTGCCTTTAGCCTTTCCCTCATGTACTTAACTGTTGTTTCTTTTTATTACTCTCTCCCCTGGATCATCTCTGTTCCTTAGACTGGATTTAAGGGCATTGGCAGCCACAAAACATGAAGTAAGATTAAATTAGTTTGGGGTATTGTACATCACCCTATGTTCCCTGACTGTGATGAGATCGATAGCCTGAGAAAAAGACATATCAAGGCAAATTCTATCTGCTGTACTTATGCAAGAGTTTGCCCTGTAACTTTGCCTCACAGCAATAAAAGGTGCCCTAAGCTGCAGCCCACGGGCAGTGTGGGGCAGTGTCAGGGCAGCCCCTAAGGTGTGGAGGGCTTAGAGACTACGTCACCATACCCCTAATATGCCTTTTCACATCCAACTGGCCCTATTGATCCGTGCAGAAAAGACAGGCTCCCCAGGAAATGAGACAATTCTGTCATATCCCTTGTCCTCACTTGCACTGTTACTTGCTTTGACAGTTCATTGTGTAGTTTCTTTTCTTGCAGGGGCATTGAGTTTCTGAGCCATAGAAGAAGGAATTGTGTGATCTCTCATGATCTTGTTTTCTCTCGAGGTCAAGCTCGCCAGAAGGGCATGATGTCCTCCCAGCTCAGGTGAGACCCCACCTGCAATGATATCTCCAGCTCTGGGGTCCCAGCACAGGAAAGACGTGGAGTTGCAAAAGAGGGCCATGAAGATTATCAGAGAAATGGAACCACTCTGCTGCGAGGAAAGGCTGAGAGAGTTGGGACTGTTCAGCCTGGAGAAGAGAAGCTTCGGGGTGAATTTATTGGGGCCTGTCAGTACCTGTAGGGGCTACATGAGAGTTGGAGAGGGACTTCTGACATGGAGTGACAGAACAAGGGGCAGTGGCTTTACACTGAAAGAGATTAGGGTTATATGGGATATTAGGGAGAAATTCTTCCCTGTGAGGGTGGTGGGGCCCTGGCACAGGCAGCCCAGAGAAGCTGTGGCTGCCCCATCCCTGGAAGTGTCCAAGGCCAGGCTGGACAGGGCTTGGAGCAACTTGGGATAGTGGAAGGTGTCCCTGCCCATACTGAGAGTGGTTGGAATTAGATGCCCTTTGGGATTCCTTCCAACCCAAACCATTCTATAATTCTGTGGTTTAAAACTACCCAGTATAAATGTGGAGACTAGGAAGGAAAATACCTTCCAGAGTGAAGCAGAGTGTGCCCTAAGGAGTAGCTGGTCTGTTTTAGAACACTGAATTGGACCCGGCAGTGCTGAGAGTAGGGTTTGGTTTTGTCTGATAGATGACCCTAAAGAATGCAGTGTCTGAGCAGGGGCTAAATTGATGTCATGGAGACCTGGGAAACCACAGAGGGACGATTCTCTCCTCTTTCCGCAGGATACTGCACATTACTCCTCCCTTAATCTTTTTTTCTGTGCAGAGGATGGAGGACGGCACTCTGGTCCAAGCAAAAGTTGGAAATACTTCAATCCATTTGCTTTGTACAACAAAAAAGCCGTTCCCTGAAATTGCTGCAGTGAATGAATGTTTTTGGTCTGCACTGGCTTTCAGAGGTACCACAACATCTGCTGCTGCTGAGCTGTGCTGCCTTTGGGTACGTGGCTACCTGGGATTCAGTGAATCATTCCGTGGAAGGGAGAATATTTCCTGGTCCTGCTGATGTGCTGCCTGCAGGAAAGCACAAGCAATAAAAGCTTCCATGCTGTGTGCAAGGCTAAGAATTATAGTGGGGAACTCAAAGAATAGGGGTGTGGAAGGAAGGTTTTCTGAATACCACCGTTCTGTCAGTCTTTACACTAGAGAGATTTAATTGACCCTTCCTTAGTAAAAAGCCTTTTCTGATCAGAAGTACGTTCCTTTGATATGAAAGGTGATTTTGAGCAGGAATTCTATGGTAGTAAAATCTTAGTATTTCTTTTACTTGCAAGTTTAATCCCTTCTTTAATCCATAGGAAATAAGTATCTGTGTGCTTTTTGCCTGTGCTCTTTGCAGGACTGTGTTGTGCTTGAGAGTCTTGTTCAGCATTATTTCTCTGCACTAATTCAACTTGTAATACTCAGCCCTTTTGTATTTTATACAAGTGTATTAGGAAGAAAAAAAATTTAAAAGCTACTTTCATCCTAAAGAAAATTATTATTCCTCTACAGCTAATGGAGAAAAATAAGTCTCTCCAAGCAGTCATTCTGTAGTGGGCAATGGACAATGTGTTGTTTCCAGGGAGGAATTCTAGGTTCAGAAGAAAAATAGCACTTCTTTTTTAAAGATGAGTTGTTTGAAACCAGGTGCTCTGTTAAAAAGCCCTGTCTCACGACACAGAATTAAGTCAGTTTATTGAGACTTGTCATGATTCACCAGCCTGTCTGGACATTTACACCTAGTGATAGAAATGGTTCCATTTCTCTCCCTGCCTAGTATATTTCTTTAAAAATAATTTGCAGGAGACAGCAGGTCATTTGTGCATTCATATTCAGATATGTATTTTCAGAAGCAGGCAGAAGGATTTGTGAGAATGTGCACAGAAAGAACATATTGGATACAGCCAGTGCCTATAGACAGCACTGCTGTTTTCTACATTTTGAAAGAAAATAAAAAATTGAAACACCTACTGAATGCCATATGCTCAGACAACAGGTTAAAGAAGCTGCAGAAAAGCATAGTACAAGTACAGTGAGGTGCCTCAGAAGGTGTGGTTTTGGTAATAAACAAATTCCTTTGAGGCCAATTAGTATTTATTGAAAGAATTTATGGATAATGCATTATTCAACGTGTTGAAATATTTAGTTCCAATAATATGGATACAATTACCCAGTTTCACAACAGAGAAGTGACTTTTTAAAGACTGACAGTTTGGAGTATTTAGAAAAGGATTATCAGAATCTGATTGAAAGCTTGGAGTGGGATGGGGGAGAGATAGAGGACAGTGTAACTTCATAGTTTCTCATACTCATCTCTGTCATCTTTACTTTGAAGCAGAAACTGCAGTGAGGTAAGAGGATGGAAAGGGTCTGAGGAATGCCTGTAACAGGACTGAGTGTGCCAGGTTCTTCCAGCAGCACCCCACGGCCACCACTGCATCAAGGAACCAGATTGCTCTGAACAGGTGAGCCAAAAACTTGAGTTCAGACCGTTCAAAACTTGGGCTCATTTTTCAAAGTCATGCAGCAATATGATCTGTTGCAGTTACCTTAAAAAAAAAAAGGTGTCTGTGTGTGTATGTGGTGGTTGGTTAATATTTTCCAGTAGTATTTTAATCACGAGTTGTGTTTGGCAACAGCAAATGAAAATGCTGCAGACACCAAGACGTGGTCAGTCATGATTCCCTTTAGCCCACAGGTTAAGAAACAAGCCAAGTCAGGGAGCTGCAATGCCCACACTCTCCCTGTTTGTTGAATGTATTTATTTCTAATACAAGCAGCAGAACCTATTCAGAAATATGCCAGTATATAATATGCAAATATAAAACCAGCAGAGAAATAATGAAATAAATCACTCGTGCATAAAATGGACATTATTCTTCTGCAACTCGCCTAACAAAGAAGGAAACAGTATAAGGAGCACAATGCAAATTACTTGCTAAAAGTGTTTCCCAGGCTCTGGCAATAGATGTCAGGGTCTGGACTTGATGCTGAACGCTTGTGTCTTTCTTGCTATGTCTCTCTGTCATTTCCCTGAAGCTCTTTTCCTTCACTGCTTGAGTGGAGGTGATAGGGGATTGAGGGGCCTGAATCAGGAATTGCAATTGCCATTAGCTGACGGGGAGGAGAGGGGAAGAGCAGGAGGTGGAGCTGTGCAGATGCACCAAAGAAGGGAGTTTTTTGCCTGCACCAAAAAACTGAATTCTTGTGATATGTGACTGGCCAGGATTTCTTTTTCCCTGATCCATCCTCTGTGTATTGTTAGCCTGCCACTCCCAGAAATACTCCATCCCATCCAATCCTGGGCATTCCACAGCATGGAGAGGTATGTGACAGAGCAATCAGAGGTGACCTGATGAGTTTAGTACTGCATTCAACTGCTGCTCCTGAGTTCAGATTATTTATAGGGAGCACAAAGCAAATCCTCCTGTCCAGACTGGCAGCTTGGAGGGACTGGTAAGAGCCACAGAAACAAAACCATGCAAATCTCAGATATTTTGATAGGTTTTATTTCCACTCCCCTGAAGGCAAAATTTCAACAACTTCTAGTAAAATGAAAAATGGTTTTGCTGGACCATTTTCTTACCCTTTGTACATGTCATCTCTTATGATCAAATTTGATCTGTTCATTAAAATATAAGCCCCACAAATAGCTTTCATTTTAGACATTGTAATTCTGAACTACAAAGGATTATCACTTAGAAAGTATTGGTATAGATTGTTAAATTTTGTTGAAATGGGAAATCTACTCATTTAAATGCTTTCCTGCAAAAAGTTTTAAGTTCACTGATTCCATATTTTTTAATGTAAAAAAATTTTTGGGAGATGAACCCACAAGATCAGCTTGCTGAGTAGCATTAATTCACAGATAGGGGCAAGAGAGACGGCCACACTATTCTCCCATTTCAATCAATGAGAACAAGAGCAGTGGTTTGCAGCTGTATTTGCTTAGTAATAGTTTTAGGATGTCAGTTTAGTCTCTGCATTTTCTGACAGCATTTTTTTACATCAGATTTCAAGATCATGAGAGGTGAATTGTAATAACCCTTTTTTTTTTTTTTAATGAATAAAGTTTATCTGAGGTATTTTCTATATTCTCGCTGCTAGAGATGTAGGAGGAGTTTTTGGTTGTCAGGCTCTCACCTATAGGATTTGCATACTTCAAATGTTGAATTTGCTCATTATTGCAATATGGCCATTCTTGCATTTTACTTTTGTGAAAACGCTGTTTTATTTTGGTGAGAAATGGGCCATAAAATAGGGATAATCAAGATTCAGTGCTTAAATGCAGCTAATTTAAGGTTGCCATGGAGGAATTTTGACTAATTCCTGCTGTAGTTTGTGCTCAACCTGGTGAGTAACGCAAAATGAAAGTGGCTAGAGAATTACTGTATCCTAATAAAAGCTCTGTTTGCATGTCCTGCCAGTTCTCTGCCTGCCTTGTCATGGTAGAGAACTGCTCCTGTGGTAATGAATTGGTTGCATCCCATCACACACCGCAGCAGTGTTTTGAGTGCTCACACTTCTGCTGATGTGCAGCCTGTCCCAGTTAGAGATAAAGGGCTGGAATCAGCAGAATTATAATCACCTGCAAGAAACCAAAGCAATGGGTAGCTTTGCTGAACCCTTAAACTTGCTCACGTTGTGGTTTTATTGTCATTGAAAGTAATTTCTTTCCTGTGTCACCTCAGCAGCAGAGTGTCTGGTAAAAGATTTTTATAAAGTAATCACTGGCATTTCCAATATCAGATTTCTTGCTCTCAGTACAGAAGCTTCAGCACAGACTGTTGGGACCCATTTTGATGCAGATTTCTGAGCAGATGTTCTACCTATCAATACAAAAAAATTCAGAGACATGAAGGTTGATTTGAAATCCAGTATTCACCTTGTTTCCTCTACATATCAGAGGAGTTTGGATCCAGAGCTAAAATTGTCATTGTAAATGCAAAAACCATTTTGTGACCCTCTGGTGTCATAGTGTTTTCTAAGACTATATCTGCACCAGAAGTTTTTCATGTCTTAACTGTGGCCAAATATTATCTAGGAGTTCAAACATTCCAGATGATCAATGGCTTTATGGATTTTGGCTATACTAATATTCATATTCTATGTATTTTCTGCCTTTGCAGCAGGAACAATTTGTGAGTATGGGAAACTACCAGATGAGCAAGAGAAGCTCGAAATTCTGGGCTGTGTCAGTCCCTAGCACAGCTTGGCTCTTGGTAATGGCTGCGTTACAGCAATTTAGAAATGGTCCATATTACACAAAACCAACTTCATTTTATTTAGTACTGCATGTACAATTGTAGCATGGATGGATTGCCAGAACCATGTCTATGGCACAAGAAGCAATGGCAGTACAAAACTGTATAAAAATGGTACAAAATTAATGTGAAGTCCCCATTCCAAAGGGTTCATCATTCCAAAGGCCAGTTGGATAAGAGGGAACTTGTTAGAGAGGGGGTATGTGAGAGAGGTGGCAAGTTTGTAAAGCAATGGGATGTTTCACCACAGCCAGTCAGCAAAATATTGTTAATTACACTGAGTAATACTTCATTTGCATTTCCCAACGTTGTATCCCTTTTGCATATTCAAATGAGTAAAATAATCTGGACCTGATGCACTGATAATTTTTGAAAAATTGGTGTGAATGCAGTAAACGTTCAATGAAAGCCAAGGCACCGATTATCCACTGGCTGTGTTTGCTCCTGGGCAGCAGTCAGCAGTAGCACATTCAGGATGGATGCCAAGATTTCTCTCCCTTCTGCACTCTGGCAGTATAAAAATTGCCTTGCTGAAAGGAAACACTTTAAATGCTGGCACTAAGCTCTCTAAAAGAGCTTGTTCAAAGAAACCTAGCAGGACTCACGTAGAAAAGACAGGTGGGACTGTGTCATGTGAAAAGGGGAGATTTCCTCAACCCTTGGTGTTGGATTTGCCTGTCAGGGCCCCAGACACCCTTGTGCCCCACCAGTCTGCCAGTGTCCCATTACAGCGGCCCTTCACTGAACAGCCCTGCTGGGTTGGAGGGGTTTTGGTTGTCTTTTTCAGGGACACACCCCAACAGCACAAGGGTCTCCCCATTTTATCCGAGTCTGTTCCCCACTGCCGGTGGCTGCCAGCACCTGGAAGGGCTCCCATGGACAGCTCATGGAATAACTCGCTCTATTAATGTAAAACTGTGACAGGCTGAGGTTCGAGGAGTGTCACTGACAGTATCTGACTGCAAAAACCCGTTCAAAGCGATGCACAGACAAGCTCTAAACCCCAGAAAAAGTAGTCAGCACACACAGAGTTCTCACCCAACAGGTGTCCCTACAGGGGAGAAGGCAGGTTCAGCCTGTTGGCTGCTCCCAGCAGTTACAATGGGATCTTCCCTAACTTTTCCCCATTTTTGACTTATTTTTATGCTATATATTCATATTTAGGTGGAGTCCGAGTGACGCAAGTCATGCATACCCGTGTTACTGATGGTGTAAATTTCTCTCCCCTGACTCTCAGACACAGCCAATGAACCACAGAGCAGGTGCCCAGTGAGGGGTGGTTGGACCCTGGGGTGGGTAACGCTGGGGTGGAGGGGTGTGTTAATACCACAATTAGGTTATAATGAGCCCAGGTCATCCAGGGAGAGCGATTCCACCCCGGCTGCTGGCTCAGCAGCAGGACACCTCCTTCTCTCTCCCCTGGCTGACAGGTGCTGTGGGGTTTATCAGCTGCAAAGAACCGAGTTCCCCTCCCTGTGAGGATTCCAACAGAGCCCGGCCACCCACCCTATGTTCCACCCCCCTCAGCAGGTGCTGCGGATGCAGATTTTGGGTGTGGGAATCACTGTGGGATAGGTCTCGAGCATTCCAGCCACCTTCCATCCAGGCACAACAGCTGCATTTTACCCTATAATTTCTGTACTGTTACAATTTCTGTTAGGATGTAACTTCTCAGTTTCCTCTGGTTTTATCCTCAGCCATGTTTCCACTGTCAAAGCTCTCAGCATTGGCCCAAATCTTCATGCATCTAAACTGATAATAAAACTCCTTTTAACTTGGAGAAGGATCTGCAGGCTGAGGTAGTGACATGTGTTTATGTAGTGCTTTCTTTTCAGCCATGGCAGAGGGCTGGAAGTATCAGGAAGGGGAACTATCCAGTTTCACTGTGGTTATCAATCTGCCTTCCCTCTGGTGGGATATGTCCTCATGTTGCCAATTGAGGGGGACATCCAGGTGAGCATCCTGACTCTGAGCAGGGGAAGGGAGCTCCAGCCTCAGTTCACTGGCAGAAATGGGATCTGGGTAACTGTGGGTCAGAGTAGAGTCTGATGTAGCTGAAAGAGGCCATCAGAAATAGGCGGATTAAGAGGGACGGAGGGGCTGAATGCCCTTCCCATCAGTTTTCATTGTTGTTTGAGTCTTGCCATTTGTCTTAACACTGTTTTGCCTTCTTATACCTGTACCTTTATTTTATTTTTCCCCATACTACTGTGGGAATAAAAACAGTTAAGTATAAATCACAACAGTTTTTATTTTCTAGCCACCGAAGCACTGGGGAGCAACATGCAGGGACCAACTGGGCTGTGAAGCAACACAGCACAAGCACAGTCTCTGCTCATGACAATTTACAGCATAAATAGGCAGAGCTGGTGCTTCCTTATAGGGCTTGTAGAACCACAGAGACCTAAATTATCCTTCCCCGAATTAGAAAAACTCCCACATTGCAAAACTGAAATCATTAGCATCACCTGGTACAACCAGCTGGATAATGAGCAGTACACAGTGCAGCACTTCCAAGTGAAGAAAAACACCTGAATTTCTGTGGATAATACATTTTAACACTTAATAGCTTTCTTGCATAGAGTCAATTCTAAATGTTTTCCATTTCAGTTTTCAGCTCCTGAGTGGGAAAGTCAGTGGCTGCAGATGGGACTTTGCCATGGGAGACAGTGGTCCATTTATCATCGAGCTTTCCTGGAGATGAATGGACGTTATAGCTACAAAGCAATCTGTAAAGCAGTGGCAAGTTATTTAAGAATTAAAGAGTCTTGCCCTGTTTCAGGTCTGCCTTGACTCTTACCTTAGGAACACCAAAAGACAGACAAAAGGCTCACAAATTAAATAATTTGGCACCATGCTCCTAAAGACAAACTTGCCGATGGTGACATCAGTGTAGGATTACACCAATCCTGAGATTATGAGCACCTGTCCTGCCCCACAGGACATGACTGAGAATTTTGTGCTCCCAATTTGAAAGTGGCCTCGCTACACATTAGCTTGAAAGGATTTAAGCCTCAGGAAGCCTCGCAATCATTCAGATGCCTTCTGACTGTTTTGTTTCCATTGTTCCTTTAGTTCACTGGTTAAAAACCAGTGTACTTAAAATGTTAGTTTCATGATTAAACCTTGCCTTTGCTCAATAACACAGCACAGGGCAGGTTACTATCTTGTTGGCATAAACTAGTCAGGTAGAAGAGGGCTTGTAGCTAAAACTTGCCTCACTTGCCTCACATATTTCTTCCTTGAACTCTGTGAAGTCCAAATCATTCTGTATTATAACATGGCAACTTCCAGCCACATCAAAGGTCACCCTTTAAGGGCCGACCCCCTATTTTGGTAAAACCAATGAATCCTGCATTATGTGATAATTACATTCTTCACACTGTTCATTGATGGACAGGTAGAAGTTAGATATTCAACTCAAAACAGCAATTTAAAATGCCTTTGTTGTAATCAGAGAGAATCATGCATCTCCAAAAGCAATCTCAGGCTAACAGAGAGCAGGAAAAACTGGTCCCTGGAAGAACCTCTCCATCCTCTGATACAGAGAGTTTACAGAAAACCACAGAGAAGAACATATGGGGCACTACTGAAAGGCAGCACAGCCAGCTGAGTTTACAGAGGGAAAGTCCTGTTTAACTGATGTGATCTCATTCTAAGGTAGAGTCACCCACCCAGTGGATGGAGGGAATGTGGTGGATATATTTTTCTCTATTTAATGAGGCTTTTGATACTGTGTCTCACAGCATCCTTCTGGACAAGGAGTCCAGCTGTGGGATAAGTGGGTTCAGGGTGTTCTGGGTGAAGAACCAGCTGGACTTCAATTTGTAGTGAATGGGGCTATGCCTGGCTGGTGAGAGGTCACCAGTGATGTGACCACAGGGCTCAGTCCTAGGTCTAGCTCTGTTTGATATTTTCATCTGTGATCAGGATGCCATAGTTGAATGCCCTGTTCCAAGGCTGCTGCTCATCCCAAACTGGGAGGTGCTGTTGACTCTCCTGAGGGACAGGAAGCCTTGCAGATGAATCCAGAGAAATTGGAGCATTGAGAACAAAATGGGGGTGGAGGAGGGCAGCGCAGCCGGGAACAGGGAAAGCCTGTCCTCAGAGGGGCAGCTGAGCTCTCCGGGTTGTCTGGTTGGGAGAAGAAGAGACTGAGGGGCCACTGCTCTCTGCATTGTCCTAAGGAGGGGCTGTGGAGGGGGAGGTGCTGATCTCCTCTCATAGAATCACAGAAGGGACCCTCAAAGTTCTCCCTGGGATCCAGTGACAGGGCACGAGGGAGTGATTCAAAGCTGCACAAGGAGAGCTTCAGACTTAACACAAGGAAGCATTTCTTTAGGGACAGAGTGGCCAAACACTGCAACAGGTTTCTGCAAGTGGTGGTCAATGCCCCAAACCTATCACTCTTTCAGAAGCATTTGGACATTGTCCCTAATAACCTGTTTTCACTTCTGTTCAGCCCTGAAGGAGTCAGGAAGTTGCATCCGGTGGTGTTTGTAGGTCCATTTTAAATGAAAAAGTCTTAATCTATTCTGTTCTACTGAGTGAAGTGCCTTCAGTGTTAGAAAACTCATCTTTGGGACACCTAATGCCAGCGATGGTTTTGTCTGTCCAGTGCAGACTCAATTTAGGGGAAGACAGCCATGCTCTGAATTTTTGACTGGTGAAGAATTGGTGGATTTAGACATTAGAATTAGTGGGATTAGGAAATAGAGTAGAGGAACTACTAGAGAAGTGAGGTAGGAGCTGTTGTAGATTAACAGTAAAAATTCAGTTATCATCAGTCACTTTGGACAAGTCACACCTGGAACCAATGGAAAATCTCCATGAAAATCTCTCTGAGGACTTTGTCATTATGACTGTTAGCAAATGCTTCCTCATGGTATACCTAAAACTCATCTGCTGAAATTTATGTCCTGCCCTTTTCATCACAGAAGTGGCAAAGAAATCCCTCTCTTCCTTTTAGCTACCCTTTACGTATTTGCAAGTAATTCTGTTTACTGTGTTCCTCTTCTAGGATCTCTAAGCTGTTTGAATAAACCAGGCCCTTTCAATGTAAAGGGTCTGGGGAGAAAAAGAAAAATCTTCTCTGCTTGAGTAAAACTGATGACTGTCATTGTTTCAAGTGGATCTGTTTCCTATACCTCTTTGACTTTGTGGAGGATGCTGTCTTTGGGTAAGGCAGGCAGAGATGAAACATGGCAGATGTCTTGAATTTTCTGAGATCCTGCTGCTTGAGGGCATAGATCCTACAGTCAATCACTTAAATCAACAAGAAAATGTCTATGTTTAACTGTATAAGGCAGTGAGAAACGTGAGCTCACCTTTTAGATTTTTGTTTTAGAGAGCTTTCAGAGGCCTTGCTGAGAAAATTTTTCTGCTCATTTTGCATCTCACCATTAGAGACAGAATTTAGGACCAAAACTTCCTTGCCTTGATATCTGTGTCAGATGAGTGTCCAACATTTAATTCTTTGTCTGTCTCCCCTTCATTCTTGTGCATTTTAAGATACTTCCTTCCCCCAGTCTCAGCTCCAGGCCACTGCACAAACACACACCCCCTCCCTTGCTCTGGACAGTTTGATATATAGAGAATTTAAGCCAATTTATGATTCTTTCCCTTGTCTCTGATGGACTGAATATGGTAAATGTTCTGACATTAATTATGTTGTTTAATATTTCATATTCTGTGCTCAGAGAAATCTATTCTTACATGTGATTTTTCAGTTTTTCTACCTCATCCCCTGTGCACAGATCACTTTAATCCAAAGCTCAGCACACTTCTCCACCACTTTTTTAAAGATACAATGATTACAGATACACACTAAGGAAGGAAATATTTTCTCAACCATTTTTATAAATGCGAACACCTAGCATCATTTTATAGAACTCTTGCCTTAAACAAAGGAAATTAAGAGAACCTGGTACCTTTAGTCTGGATTTGCATCTGTGTAAAAGAGAAAAATTTCCCTCTAGATGTCAAAAGGAGAACATGAAAACACTTTTTTTGCATGGCATTCAAGAGGATGAATTGAGGTAAAGCAACTGAGGTAAAGCAATTGAGGCAAAGCTGTGCCAGGAAAATAGCAGTTGATGTGGCAGCATTTTTATAAATACTTCCCTTAGTTGGACTCTGCTGAACCTTACAAACGTGGGATCTTGTACTGTCAGCAGTGTCCCACCATCACAGAGTGCAGCACTTCACAGCAATGTGAGATTTTTCCCTAGCACTGCCTGAGTATGAAGTCCTAATGGTAATAAAGTCCTAATGGTCTTTTCAATAAAATGACAAACCAAGCAGAGACAGAGAACACTCTCCTTTAATGCAATTCCCCTTTGAAAGGCTGCAGGAACTGGAGAACCATTTGCCTTTTCTGAGGAATGCAGCATATGTATCCGTGGCAGAACACCCAACTGGATAAACTGGGATTTTGTCCTGGTGGCAAAATCATGTGCCCTGCTTCCCAGTTTGACTTCCATGGACATGAAGGCTTTTCCATGTGAGTCTCTCCTGGAGTTATTTGTCACAGTGAGCTTCAAACAGCTGTGATGAATGTAGATCTTGAGATTACCTGGAACATCTGAGCTTTCCGCATTTTCTCATTGTCTGCCGTGACTTCACAGGTTGTGTTGACTGACCTTCTATTGGTCAGACACAGGCATGCCAGCGATGTTACTATGCTGCAAAATCTGATGTTTTCACAGTTATTTCAGCCTTTTGGGGACCATCATCTGAGGAGGGGCTGACTGTGCCTCACACTTCTATCCCTGAAACGCCTCAGCATTCTCTCTAGGATGGTAAAGCTTGCAAAAGATGCAATTTTTAAACAGATGGTAGTGTATGGACAGCATAGACTTCATCCGTCACCACTCCCAGAGTCACCCCTACTCTTTAGAATGCTTTACTTGTTTTTTGGAGCAGCCTGTTGTCTGAGAGAATGTCAGTGGGGTGGGAGGAGTGTTAGAAAAAGCTGTCAAGCTGTCCTTCACTAAAGAGAGGTTTGGCTTGAGAAAGGCTGAGGACAGCTGGTGTTTCCAGCTCTGCCGGGAGCTATGGGAGTATCTCTACACAAACTGAGACTGAATGCCTCTTTTTTATCAGTAATTTCTCCATTTATCAGGCTCAAGTATCAAGAGATACTTTCTTGAGCATGGTGTAAATAAAAATAAGAAGGACTGCCAAATGACACTACACCAAAAGAAGTATAATATCCTTTAGTTTTATAAATTATCATTTATTAGCTGGAAAGGTTACACACCATTCCCCAGCTCATGTCTGACATATCATCCATCAACTTCTACCTGCCACAGTCATTTAGACATAATGGCCCAACAAGACAGAACATTTTTATAGTTTCTTTTTTCTTTCTTTCTTTTTGTCCTTAATTTGCAGAAATAAATATTTATTTTCTTTATTTCTAATGGAAGTTCTGGAATATGAGGTACAATGTAATCAAACAGCCATGAACCATACAAGAGGAGAAGCAAATCCTTAGGAAATGAGCCAGACGAAAATTTCTGCCCTTTCCTTCTAAGCACCCAAAGTGTTGAAAGAGTGAGAGGGGGGGATCTTTGGGGGTTCCAAAGCTGCATATGTCTGTCCCAGGAATCAGCCTAAAAGTCGTATTTTACTTTGCCTTTACTCTGTAGCAGAAAGGGAATGGCAAAACCAGACATGATGAGTAATTTCAGGAGCCCAGTTCAGCCTGGTACCACAAATTTGTAAATTCAAGTGTCTGGGCACTTTTGTCAGTTTCAATGGATTTATTCACGTGCTGTGCACTGTGCATGTCCCTAAATGAATGCCTTGAGGAGATGGAACCACGATCTGCATGTTTTCAGGCTGAGATTTACAGAACTGCTAAACAACACACAAATCTGAGCATGGTTCTGGATTGCACGACTGCTAATTGAATACGTCTCAGAAAACAGAGTTTAAGTATGCAATGCAGAGCAGGGTGCACATAGATACGCCCCTGTCCTGTACCAATGGCTACCATATTTTAAATCTTCTCTGATCTCTGGTTTCTGGTACAATTTAGAAATTAATAACAGAATTTGGATCTCTGGTACACTTTAGAAATTAATAACAAAATTTGAATCTGGCCTGTTTGATGTTTTTATCAGAGTGAGAAACTTAGCATTGTCTACTCTCTCTTCTTACCCTGTGGTTGTGATGAAAGGGAAGAATATTCACATTATTTGCATCTGAAAAGATGCAAGAAAACAGCAAAGAATTTGAGTTATTCTGTCTCACAAAAGATAGGATAAGGGTCATCATCAAACCCACACAGAGCATATCTGTGTTCATTAACAGATTTTCCAAAACAGTTATTAGTAATTGTTCAGTGTTCTTGGTTCTTCCTGTAAAGAAAGCAGATTGTTGAAAGGTCTGGAGTGAGTATTTAAACATTAGAACATTAGGCATTTAGACATTAGAATATTTAAACATTAGAACTATACAAGATTCCCAGAAACCCAGTGGTGAGAGTGATAACTTTGCATTAATGCTGATTAGCAGCTGAATTTTTCACAAAGGCATATTGAGGAAACTCTAAGATGGAATTAATTAAAATGGAAATTGCAGGCACAACTAGATTACAAAAGACAATGAGCTAGAAACTCAGCTGGTACAAATCACTACAGCATCACTGAATTCAAAACCTAGCTCAGTGCTTTCTGGAGGACATCCATGACCTGATTCCAAAATGTCTCACAGGATTTGTGTTATGCCATTTTAATGGTGCCAGTGAAAATTATGGTCTTCCTGTAATCAACTTATTAATGACTACACAACATAATTACCAGATTGTGTGCAAACCATAGGGTTGGCGGTTTTTTCCCCTTTTCATTGCTTTGTTTCTGTTTAGCTCAGGTAAATAAAAAATTTTAGAAGGACATATTGCTTTGTAGAAAGTACATTTTAATTGCTGGGTTTATTACTACTTTTGAATAATATCAGCCTTACCTCCCTGCTCAGAACAAGAATATCCATTACAAAACAGAGACATAGGGTCTTGTGACCAACACAGTGAAAGCTGAAATGACATTTTCAAGAGGTGAGCCCAGGCTGAGGACATGCAAATGTGTGAAATGTTTAGGTCATGCTCTTTTCCTTCAAGCAAACATGGATCCTTTTCTTGTCCCAACAACGTTGGTCCCTCAAATTATGACATATTAATACTTTAATTTCACTTCTCAAAAATCTATGAAGAGAAATGTAAACACTTTTTACCTCCCAAAGAGGGAAAATATCTACATTCTGTGTGTAGGGAGAACAGACAATCCTTTTTGTGTGTTTATTTTTATTTTTAAAAAGGGCAAAATCCCAGGCATTTTGGTAAGAAAACAAATAAGTTGAGAGTACAGAAGCAGTTTAAACTGTTTTTCTCTTTGAATTGTTTCTATAAGACTAACATAAATTACATTCAGATTGAAGCACTGATGAAGAGAGATCATTAGTTTGTGAGCAATTGTCCAAACTTCGCAGCAGATACAGCTACAGAGAGTGGTGGAGGTCCTTTGGCATGAAGCATTTGTAGAGCGGGTCCCTTCCCACTCAGGTCAGTCAGGAAGAAGCTTATCCTGCTTTGTCCAAGGGAAACTGATGACGACAAACTGTGTCATCAGTCCCTTTTGGAAAGAAGTAAAACTGGATGATTTACAAACAATCCACTGAGCCTGAATTGAGCCTGAGCAGTGGAGGGCAGAGTTAGCACAATAGGCAAAGTTCTCATTGCAGAAATTATTGCTCCTGTTTCTCTGATGCCAGCTGTAACAGTGCTCCACTGTCAGAAATTCTTGGTAGAAAAGTATCATTAGGGATCATTTTCTTCCTCTCTCTTTTTCATTTCAGTTTCCTTTTTAAATGATTTATTTTTATTTTTCCTTTTCCATTCTTGCTTCCTCCAAACGTGTCCTGAGCTGTTCCAGTAACAGCCAATGTCACACTCACTGACCATAAGTTTGTGCTTCCACTGAAATTGGACGATGGTTCTCCCTGCAGTGCTCTGTTCTCCCCTGCTGCTCTTACAGGCTGGAGAGGGTCCAAAGGAGGGACAGAGATGATCAAAGGGCTGGAGAACCTGTGCTGTGAGGGAAGACTGGAGCAGCTGGGTCTTTTCTCCCGGGGGAACAAAGGGTTCCATTATTATTCCAGTACTTACAGCAGAGGTACAAAGGGGACAGAGCATCTCTGCTCACAAAAAGCCACGTGGAGAAGACAAGAAGCAACAGCACAGGTAACACTGGGAGAAGTTTTGCGTCAACATAAGAAAGCAATTCTTATAGCAGGAACAAGCATTTGCTAGAACAACCTCCCCAGGGGGATGGCAGGGTCCCACTTGCTGGAGGTTTCCAAGATGCAGCTGGACCGAGTTCCAGGCAATCTCTTCGAGGCTCCCCCCCCTTCCCACAAAAAGTTGGACCCTCTGAGGCCCCTCCCACCCTGGGCTGTTCTGTGGTTGTATTCTTGGAGCAGAGGGCCACGCTCACCATTCTATTTTCCAGGCTGTTTTTCAGTTCCCTCAGTGCCCAGCTGTGCTCACGCCGATGCAGATCCAGTGCAGGGGAGAGATGGGACCGAGTACCCGGATGCAGGAAAAGCACACAGAGCCTCCTCTTTTGTTACACCTTTTGGTAGCTGCTGGCTGTTGGCATGTCTCAGCAGTGCCCATCTTTCAGCTTTGACTTGTCATTTGACCTGTGGTGAGTCCTTCTGAGATTCCAGGGAAATTCCCCCCTGGATCCAGGTGCTGCTTTATGACTTAGATGCTCTTCCACAGGTTTTTGGTGTCTGTTATTGTTAAGCTGCACTGGATTCAGTGATAATTGACACAGCTGCAGCCAGAATTACAGTCAATTCCCCAAAAAAGAGCATTGGGGAATTCCCAATATTCAGTAGTTCAGATGAAGTTTTGCTGATAGCTGTGGGACATTGGTATATTTGGTTAACAAGTAAGGAAACTTCTCTTGGACAGTCAGACTTCCAGCAGATAAGTTGTGAGGAAACATAAAGCAGAATAATGGTCATCAGTGCTGCCTGTTTAATGAAGAATGGAAGCCTTAGTGTTTGCCAGCAATCAAAGTGCTGTTCTCAGACACCAGTTTTTATTTTCCTTCCGCTGCTAGGAGCAGCTTCAGAGCATTTTCCTTCCGCTGCTAGGTAGAACTCAGAGTGCAGTGAAAGCAAGATGGACCTCCAAATTAGCTGTATTCTTGTGTAGATGGTATGATTACAAAACCTTCTGGGGCTTAAACTGACATTCTGTTTATCGTAGGAGCAAATTACAGAAATATAACTCAGTCTCTGTCATTATTTCCTGTTACAGCAGAGTCATAGCTTGCTTATGGAAGGTATTTACCATAAATACTGGTATCCTTGACAATACCCGAATACAATAAAGGGCTTTGTAATGAGCTACTTTTTAAAAATGTATTCCTTAACTTGGATGATTGTATGATAAAAAAATTGCACTGGGCCATTTTTGGAAAATATTTTAGGTGCTATCATCTTAAAATATAATGTTGCAAGATGTATTAAAATGTCTCAGCTTGCTACCAGGCATAGAGCATGAAATATCAGACTGAACTGGTGTGAAACCTCCTCTGGTTTTTGCTGTGTTTGGTTATATTTTCTGCAATATGGCCAAAATTTTGCCTTAGCAGTCACAGAATCATAGGATCATTAAAGTTGGAAAAGACCTCCAAGATCATTGAGTCCAGCTTTCCAGGCCTACCATTAATTAGAGCAGTTGACACTAACATGGCATGGATCCACACTCTGCCCCCCTTTTCCAGGTGTGTTGCTTGCACACAGACACATCTCCATTGAGGCGAGGTGCACAGAGTTATTGATCAGCACTGACACGTGAGGGTGTGTAAATACAACCCCTGAGATCCCATGGAATTGGTGCAGCCACCAGTTCCTGTGCTTGCATTTCTCTGGAAGGCAGAACAAAGGGTCAGCCCTCACCCATTTCAGTTTCAGGACACTGTGTGGGTGGCCTTCCCAGCATTTTGTCTGATGAAAAGCCAACAGTCACATGGCATCCTTGGGTTTGCTCGTGGAAGCAACACAAGGCAGAAGGCTGAGGTTCTTTTGGAGAACATTCCCAGTGCTGCACTCAGCTCTTCCCAGAAAATGCCAGGAGAAACAAGTGCTGCTTGCAAGGTCAAAAATAGCCAAGCTGTCCCCTAAACCCAGCCAGAGCCAGGTTCCTGGAGGCTGAGGATCTCCAAGTCCATGGATATGTGCCAGCAGACAGATGATAGAGAAATGAGCCCAGCCACTGATGGGGGAGAGAAAATGTCTGGCTTCTTACAAAAGAGCAGTAATACTGAGATGACAGAGATAAAGGGAAATGTGACCAATTTGTTCTTCAGATTCATGAACCACTCAGATATTCCCTTGACAGTCATATTCTTTCATAGCATGAAAGGGCTGCACACTCAGCTGTGCTGTAAAGAGGAGCAAAGCGCTTCTCATCCATAAATTTGAGGTAACATAGAGATACATAAGACTGAAACCAGCACTTTTTGCATATTTCTAGTGCCTCTGCCATCTGAACATCTAATGTTCTCCATTGCATATCCTACACATTTCCAGTTCTGTAGGACATGATTTTCTGTTCATAATCACCAGAACAATGACGAGGGCGCCTATTTGTTAATTACACATATTATGTTGGTTCAAACAATTTCTGGATTCATGGGAGCTGAATTAATGTTGCTGCTCAACTGTTGGGACAAGGAAACATTAAGCTTGAGTTTGAGGTTGCCACGAGCAGTTGGTAATAATGTGTTGCACTCCCCCCCACCAGTCTGCAACTCCACAAACCACCCAAAATGGTGCACTAAATGATGTTTACATGATGCCTTTGAATACGCCAGGGTGCAGTCAGAAAAAGATAAATGAAGCTCAGACGTGTTTTACTTGGAATTTAGATATGATGTGATCTAAAAGGCAGAAAATTAATTTTCTTTTTGTTCAGAAGGGTTATATATTTTGGTCTCAAAGAGCAGATTAGATTAAAATGAAAAGATTGGTAAATATTGTTGATAAATGTTAAGAAGTGACACCACTCGCCCCGACCCGGATTCCGGGGGCGGTGCCAGTTACCCGGAGCGCTGTCCTGAGTTGCTGGATCTGTTCGCAGCGGGGAAGCAGCCGAGGCTCACACAGGGCTCGGCAGTTTCCAGGTGGCAACGGGGCGGGAAGAAGCAAAGAAGCGGACGGGCTCCGACACAGCTCCACGGAAACAGGGTTTATTATGGGGTGATGAGGGTCTGGAAGCGCAGGAGCCAAGAGAGGCCCAAACAAAGGCTGACAAGGGGTTAAGAACCAGGGACGAAGAGGGGCGTGGAAACCCTAGGGAACCAA
Source organism: Eulacestoma nigropectus (assembly GCA_013397775.1). NCBI lineage: Eukaryota > Metazoa > Chordata > Aves > Passeriformes > Eulacestoma > Eulacestoma nigropectus. The sequence continues at coordinate 5,679 of VZTE01003684.1, read as the reverse complement.
TAACTGAGGGCCAAAGGGGTGTTACAGAGGCGGGGAAATAGACCGAGGCCCAATGGGGAACAAGGAAGGCAGGGAGAGAGAGCAAAGAGCCAATGGGCTACTGAGGAAGGGAGAAAGTTCTGGAAGATAACCAAGTATAGGGAAGAAGGGAGGGAAACCAGGATCCAATGCCCAGGGAGACATCTACATAGATATGTGAGGGCTGCTGGGAGGGTTCTATGTTGTCACCCTAAGCCCGGGGAGTTTGCCCATTAACCAGGTCCCACTGCTGGAGCCTGATGACTGCTAGCTTATGGTTGGTGTTAGACAGCCCAGGGATGGGTTGCCACACTGCAACAAAGAAGTTTTGGAAAATGTCTCTTATTTTGCAGTAAATGGGGTGCAAGTCAAATTCCAGTGCAAACAACAGGAGTAGAAAATAATAGATATTAATTGATTTCATTTGGAAACGCATTCTATAATTATGGCATTGATTCAAAACTTAGTGCCAGCCTTTTACTTCAGTATGCTTGTTATAAAATGTCTAAATCAAATAAATCACCATTAAACCCTTTAAATTTGTTACTATCAAAAAGGAAAAGGAAGTGCCTGATAAAATGTCATGCATTTGGGTTGAGTGTGTGCAGGAATTGTAATGACACACAGCCATGGTGTTACCCCTGGAGCACTTGTGCCAGTCACACACCCCTGGGATGAACTGGTGCTGAAGACCCCCAGTAGTGCAGTGAAAACTGAGTACAGAAACAGCCCCAGCACCTCTCTGTGCTGTGCTGGCCCTTCAAACACTTTCGCAGGTCCCACAGCTTGCAGCCACAGCCTGGGGGTCACAGGGAGCCATCAGTGTCCTGGGTCTCTTGCTGGGAGGTTTGTGATGGTGGGGGTTTCCTCCTTTTCCTTGGGATGAGGAACACACTGATGTTGGTAACCCCTTCCTACCTGACCTTGGGCCCACCTGAGTTTGTTTTTATAGGTTTTCTCCTCAAAGTCTGCCCACAAGCTCCTTTTTATCCCCTTGGTTCTCAGTTCTGCAGTTTTTCTGGGGATTTTCTTGTCTCCAGAACGGTCTGTACCCGATGAAGCTGAGGGACCCTGCAGTGACCTGTGCCCAGGCTGGCCTCTGTCCCTCTGCTGTCCCTGCACTCTGTGCCAGCACCAGTGCAGCCACGGGGCTTCACCCCACCCAAAACAACTCCTGGCACTGTGAGCTGAAGAGAAGCTGCACCAAACCAGGCCATGCTCTTCTGCTTGTGAGAGAGGTGCCCAAGGGCTGGAGTGGCCTGGCCTGGACAGAGCCCAGGGGAGCCTGGAGACACTGCAGTGTCTGGCCAAAGCAGAAATCATGTCCCTTGGTAGCACCAGTGTGTCACATTTCCTGGCTCAGGGAACAGAAAGTACAGGACAGTGACAGCACGAGGCTGAGGGGATGTGGGAGTCACCAACCTGCTGCTGTGGGAGAACCTGCTTTTCCTGAACACTTGGAATAGGTGTGGAGGATCCCCCAAGCCATCCTCAGAATGGGCTTTGCTGTGACTTTTGCTAGTGCTGCTGCAGATTTTGGAGACAATTGTGCATAAAAATATGCAATAGAACCAGATTTGGGGCTGACATGCTCTGGCTGACATGCTCTGCATTTCCAAGATGGCCCATTGGCAGGGTAAGGTGGCATCAGTGGACTCTGCATCAAGCTGTGATTCTATGAATACTTCAGACAGAGAGAGTTTTTTTCAGGGTGATTAAACCTTCATCCTTAGTATGCTTTTTGTGACATTTACATCTCTATTTTGTAAAACTTCAAAAGTCTTAATCAGCTTTGGCCCTGTGAAATGTTACTAATATCAGCAGAAGTCCTCATATTTTGCATGCAAAACACATAATTTTTGACATTTGGGAACTGAAAGAAACTCATTTCTCTTGCTGATGTCACACAAAGAGGGCAGGTTGGTGCCCTGGAGCCTATGTCTGCTACTGTTGACTGAAAAATAGCTTTTGAAGTAGCACTCTATGGCCCTGGATGGCCAAACTGGAGGTCCAGGAGGCTAGACAGGTGTTTACTACTGAATCTTAGACCTTTTGTGCCAAATAAAAATTATAAATTCTTAGAACTATACTTTTATAAAAGGAAAGTATAAAGGAGAGATGTTGTATTCTGTGTGTGTATGTGTGTGTCATACCTTGAACATACCGCATTATGATAACACACTCTCCAAACATCCATTCTTTTTTATGACCATTACTCATGAGAAAATACAATATAAAACTTAATTCTTTGTTCATAAGTACCTCACCTACTGACAAAAATTAGAATTGCTTACAGGGCCTCAGTTGCAAATGCAAAACATTCAAAACTCAAACTAAATGGTTATATTAGAAAACACGATTTGCTTTTGTCAAGAGGCTGATTGTGAGCTATTTTATGAGCTATTCAAGAAAATATCCCAGGGCTGTTTGCATCAAGCACTGGGATTTTGTTAGCAGAAAAAGGGGGAGAGTGCACCATGAGTGGGAAAGTAATTCCCTTCCAAAGTATGTGCTTGGAGGCTACTTAGGTCAAAAGAATGTATTTTTTATTCCATGGGCTGAGGAACTGCCCATCATCTGCTTTATCAGAAAAAGAGGGTTGAGTTTTTGACCTCCTTCAGAGTCATAAGTGACTAAAGCTGAAGAGATTTCCCCCAAAAAGCAAGGAGTGTTTTGAGGAGCATGGCAATACCTCTCTGCAGAACTGACCATTGGCCAAGGGAGGGTCCTGCTGCCCAGAGCCACAGCCCAAGGTGTCCCTGAGGATTTGCCACATCCTCTGTCTTCTCTGGTAGTGCTGCCACAGACCCTGAGCACAGCAGATGGGATTCCAGGGATTTGTCAGCACGGGGAGGCAGAGCATGGTCTCCTACTGATATTTCCACTCAAGGGGTAGCACTTCAGGCCAGCACTGACATACTCTGCAGCTCTGGCTTCACAGTTGTTGGCAGTGCTGTGACAGCCTCTGCCACCAAGCAAGAGCATCTGCAGGGGCAGGATGGTGTAGAGATGCCTCTCAGAGAATGGAGAGACCACCTTCAAACAGTATCTGGCAGAGTTAATGAAGGGGTGGTAAATTACTTTGAAGGGGACAGATTACAAAAACTTCTGTGTGTGAAAATAAGAGACAATAGGAGTGAAGAGGGAAAGGGGAAGGGGAAATGGGAAAGGGGAAGCGAAAAGGGAAAAGGGAAAAGAAAGAGGAAAAGGAAAGGGGAAGGGAAAGAGAAAGGGAGAGAGGGAGAGGATAGAGTCCTGAAATTCTGATTTTATCTAAAGGACATTTTCTGACAACATACATATTTGCTACAATACGTAGCCCTTTCCCACATGCTTAGCTTTCTAGTTCTTGATATTAACTAAATCCAGTGAGTTTTAAAAAAGATAGGAAAAAAATTAGTAAAAAGTTTTCCTTCAAGACCAAATATCTGCTAAACATCAAGTGCTATGGTTAATGACTTTTGAACATTCACAGGAATTATCAAAGCATTAAAGTAATTAAACAGAGCTCTTAGAATCCAGCATAAGTTGCACTGTTAAGGACATTAAATAGAGATTCACATTGTACTATGTGTTTTTATAGTCTCGAAAGCAGAGGCTTAATAACACTGTTTCATGCACACACAATAACTTTGAAAATGACAGCCCATGCCTTTTTGTCCTGATAAGCATTTGCTGCTGCAGCCACCTTTCTTGTAAATAAAGATTTGTTCAAAGGCCTTTTTTTCCCCTTTTCTGCTGAAAACTGTTTCATATCAAAAAAAAGGATTAGTTCCATATGTAGTCTTTTCTTCTTGTCAAGGAACAAGCTCAAATCTCCAGGCAAATACAAAGGGATGTAAGATTTTAGAAGCCTGTAAGTTTATGAACCTGACTTGAATTCAGTTTTGACTTCTGAAGAATTTAAAATCTAGCTCAGAATAACACAGCCTCACCTTTCCTTATCGATATGTGAAAGGCCAGAACAAGAAAAGAGAATCTGACTCTGCTGGTGCTTGCTGAAATCAACATGTAGTGGGAAATCATTGTTATTAGGGAAAGAAACGTTTAAATTACATGGGTGTCTCTTGCCTTGGTGAACTCGTAGCCCTCTGTGATACACTTCACCTCAATATAGACTTCAGGTGGTTGTTTGTTTTCTTTTTCTTCCTCCAAAACACTGAGAGATCAAAATTCTTAGTAAAAACAGGACTTCTACTTTCAATCAAAGCCAAAGGGAAGCTCTGCAGGGCTTCTTCCTAGATACAGATAAAATACTCTGGTGATCTTATCACACCTTATTCTCAAACTTCTGGCACCAGATTCTGCTCAGGAACACCAAGACTTCTTTGTAGTCTGAAAGAGGCAACAAATCAAACCTCAAGAGCTGGTCCTACCTTTAAAACCAGTGTTCCTCCCACCAGCAATCTCTTTTCCTGTGATCTACAATCCTCCCTGTTTATTACAATAAAATACTTCTTTTTGATTAGGTTTACATCAGTTCTATATGCATTATCAGCTTTTATGCCTTTTTATCTATATATGTTTAATACCACTATCTGGTTATTACAGCATTCCAGGAATCCTTTTTGACTCTTCCTTCCATATTCCTGCAGAAGGTCAGGTCACTCTGGGTTTTACACCAATAAAAATCCAGGTTGTTCAGATCCTAGGCTTGATGGGCAGGGACAACTTCCCTGCTGACACAGAGATTGAAGACAAACCCCTCTATTGTCACTGGAAAACAAAAGAAAGGAGGAAGTTTCTACCTATTGGAAACTCTGTGTTTACCCCGAAGGACTCTGCCTCTCCCTTTTTCAGCAGCAGCTCAGCAGCCAGAGGCCAAGAAGGACAAAAGAGGGAGGGCTGGCTGATTTGTCTGACAATTTAACAACACTTGTAAACACGAGCTGAGTCTGATAACATCTCTGCAATGGCAAGTCCTTGCTGAGGATGAAGAGCTGTGCCACTTGTGCTTAGTTTGCATCAAATTAATGGCACTGTGGGTTTTCATCCTGCAGATGTGACCTCTGTGACAACAGTCTGTTCATCCTTCAGGAGGGTTTGTACCCACAGGGACAGTGTTGCTCTTGCCAGCAGACCACAGTTTGTCTTCATGTCAAAAAATCCAGGCAAAAATTACTTCTTAAATTAACATTTTCCTTTTGCTCTCAAACCAAAGATTTGGATGTAATGTATAATATAAACAAATCTGCTTCCCTGTTGTCTAGCAGGACAGGTGTGAAATCCTACCACATCCAGAGAGCAAGGCACTGATTTCACTTCCACTGTGGAAATGACTCGCAGGAGCAAGTAAAGTAAAGTAAATTCTGTGCTGGAAGAGCAAAGTTCTGTCACTCTAAATCAGTGTGACGTGTGGAGTGTTTTACATCAGGTTTGCACCTAAATTGGTACTAAAGAAGTACCTAAGGTTCATCATAGACCTAAGGTTTGCACAGGAGTAGGCTGACAGTTAAGGGAGCGTAAATTAAATGTCCTTTCCAAGCCAAAAGGCTGATGAGAAATGTTGGTATTTCTGCTCACCTTTGTTGTTTACAGTGTAGCAATGTATTTTATGAAATTTTGGAATTGCAGCTCTGAATTGTGGCCAGATTAAGCCATGTGAGTGGTTGTTGTGCATTTTTAATTGGGGAGGTCGGTATCAGTGTAGCTGCTTCTGGT
>VZTE01003683.1:6052-23295 GCA_013397775.1 Eulacestoma nigropectus | reverse complement strand
TACCACCAGGCTTATTGAAGCCACCTCGCTCTCCAGCGCTGCTGGGGGGATAAACGAAGAAATGAAGGCCTTTCCCTTTACAAAGCCAGCACCGCTCTGAGCCTCTGCGGCTCACAGGGGAGAAGGGCACTGGCTAAACATCTCCAAACATCTCTCTGTCTCTCTCTCATCTCGGCACTAGGCCTTTCTTCAGGGCAGCTCGCTCAAATTTTCTTTACATATAAAGCAACCTTGGTGTGGTTTGAGGCACCGCTTTGCTGTCGGTGCCCTGGCGTTACTTGGGTATCATCAGTGCAATACTTGGCCGAGAAATGGGGGTTGTGTTGTAAATCAAAGTGGGGTTTGGTTGGTTTTTTTTGTTTTTTTTTTTTTTTGTTTGGTGTTGAAGAGCAATTTGGGGGTGTTTCAGTGGTCAACTCCCTCCCCTCAGTGTGTCCACCAAGGTGCACCCTCAGCCTGTGGCAGCGCGGGGCCTGCGGGTCCCTGACATTTAACAGTGTAAAAGGAGACAAACCACACGCGAGACCTACAACACAGTTCAGCTGACATTGCCCCTAAAACCCTCAAAATAAAGCCATACATTCAGGTCACTACTGAATTTAACAACTCTCTGGAGGGAAAACTTACAGAGTACGGCGGGGGCTCCAAGGCCTGGGGTGCAGCTTTGTGGACACACTCACTTTTGGGCAGGTGCCAATGCAAACAAGGCCGCAGCTTTCACCAAAAGCTTTGGCTGAAGCATTCACAGCTAAAACTGCTTTGGAGCGTGGTGGTTAAGTAGGAAAATGCCACCTCGAGAAAGGATTTAGGCTGCTTCTTGCTCTTTTTTTGGGTGAGCCAGCAAGCTGTTTGGAAGGAGCCGAGCGGAGGAGGGAGAGCACCATGAATTTTTCTAGCAAGTATTGCACCTCTAATACTGGGAAAAAAAGAAGTCAATACAGAATTTCGAGCTGTTGCATGCAGCTTTGCCTCCTCTCGTTAAAGTACACACCATTTACGTAACGTCTCTCTTTTTAAACAGAAGATTTTTACACTTTTTTTTTTTTTTTCTTTAACGTTACACAATTCTAAAGTAGTAGTATACCCTCCTCTGGTTTTATTACCAAACAACAAGTATGCAAGTTACCAAAGTTACAGAAGGATTCCGTTTATACAATCAATACATTGGGTTAAAAATATTCTATGTATATTTTTCCTCTCCATATGGACACCGTGTCTAGTCCCACTTTTCATTATGCTGCCGGCTGAGTACTGAGTACGGGTACTTTTTAAGTATTGAGGTGTTTACAAGGCTCTCACTTTGTAACCTGTAGCATATAAATGCGACAAAGCATGTTAAAAAGTTTTCCATTTTCATAAAAATATCAAATCATCGAGGCAATGAAAAAGGGCACGTTAATAACATCGAGCTCCTTACCTGCTGGAGACACTGAAATCCATCACCACAGCATGCTAAGGTGGGCCGAGTTCCCCTACCTGCCCTGGGTGTCCCCTGAAGCCACCTGGTCTATGGACAGCACAAACTCTACGTCCATAAGGCTGGGGGGGAGACCCTTTGTAAGGGTCTGGCCAGGTGGGAAATCGCTCGGGAGGCAAATTTGAGCTGGGGTTAAGGTGTGAGATCAGAGACAGGTGACAAATCTTTGGCAATGAGAAGCTCGGAAGGGGCTAGAAATTTGAAGATGTGATGATAGACATTTCAGGTGTCTACATCTACTTTAATCGTTAAGAGATCAATACAGCACGGCTGAAATCTTTATGCAGATCCCTGGAACTCTGTTCCACTTGAGCCAATTCCAAGCTGGATGTGTTCCCACACAAACCAGCCTTTTCCATGTCTTTCTTGGATTTCTCTGATAAAGATTTCATGCCACGTCAACGGGCTGCAACAGAGCTATGCAGAATGGGGCCACCCACTGCCAAACTGGGGTTGTCACCGGGCTGTACCACGTGGGAAGAAGTGGCCTCTGGAGGGCAGCTGCCATCACAGCCACCCTGCCAGCACCGGGGCGGGCACGGCGTGTCCCGTGCCACACCTGGGGACACTCTGCATAGCTCTGAGCAACGGGGTGAGGGGATGGAACACACACAAAGCTGTCAATTCCCTCTCGGAGGAGCCTTTGGGATCAGTTCTCCTCCCTCGCCTCTATCAGAACAACCTCCACGGATGGGGACACACCTGAAGGCACAGGTGGCACCAAACCAGGTTGTGCCATCAGGTGAAATGGCCAAACTGATTCAGAGCACCTGAATGCTCCGAGGGGGAGCAGGCCTGGGAGCCAAAGCACTTCCTTCTCTCTGTCCTCGGGGTCCTTCTCCATGTGCTCCAAGTGTTGCGGGCACTCCGAGCTCGCAGGCTCCGCGAGAGGAGGCTGACACAAGGCTCCTGCCCTGCCAAAATCCCCGCTCCTGAGGCCCAGGGAGCACCCCCTGGAGCTGCTGGGAGGTTTGTGTGTGTTCCACCCAGAGTTACTGTTAAACCCCACAGAGGATTCCACCTCTGGGCGACCACGAAGGGAGCTGAAAGTGCCAGGGCCAGCATTACCCCCACTTTCCCCCTCCCCGGGGGCCCAACCAGCTGCAGGACAAACCAACCATCCTGCTCCTATTTCCCTTAGAATAATGTTTCCATGGATGACAAGCAACGCTTGATGTCCTCCATGGAAACACAGCTGGGAATGTCAACCTTTCAGTCCCTTCTTTTGCGTTTCAAATCCTATGGGTAAACCAGAATTAGAGAAAAGGAGAAAAGCTTTGCTCTTACCCCATTCCACCGCGTCCTCCTCCTCCCCGCCCACCTCTGCTCATGCCTCCACGCTCATATCCCCCTCGTCCCCGGCCCCGGCTATCGGGGCCGCTCAGATTCCGGCTCTCTCCCGGGCCGGAGAAGCCTCCGGATTCCTGCCCGTACATGTTCATGCTGCTGGGATGGTCCTGGCGGAACGAGCCTGGGGAAGGGTGGGAACAGGTTAGGGAGAGGCAGCCCCTTCACCTGCCCTCAGATGCAGCCACAACAGCAGCACTGGAGTTGTTTAGCTTGGGAAAATCCCTCTGAGAGGGATCCCTCTGAGCCCTTCCCCCAGCCGAGGCCACCACTACCCCAGGTCCCCAAGTGCCACATCCACGTGGCTCTTAAATCCCTCCAGGGATGGGGACTCCACCCCTGCCCTGGGCCTTACCAACATGAAGAATTGTTCCCAGTATCCAACCTGAGCCTCCCCTGGCACAGCTCGAGGCCGTTCCCTCTCCTCCTGTCCCTGTTCCCTGGGAGCAGAGCCCGACCCCCCCGGCTGCCCCCTCCTGTCAGGGAGTTGTGCAGAGCCACAAGGTCCCCCTGAGCCTCCTTTTCTCCAGGCTGAGCCCCCTCAACTCCTCCCCACAAACATTTTGTGCCTCTGTGTTCCCACCCTCCCCTGAGGGGATCATCCCAACCTCTCACCGCTTCCAGAGCTGCCATTTTTCAGCAAGAAAGGCCAAACCCCAGCTCCAACCCTCCCTCCCTTCTAGATCCCCAAACTAAGGCCAGGGCTCCTTCCCAGGGATCCCACTCACTCTGCTGGCCGTAGCTGCTGCTCTGCTGGCTGTACTGGCTGGGGGCCTGGCTGTAGGATCCGGTGGGAGGTGGGTAACTGGTGGGAGGTGGCTGCTGCCCGTAGCTGCTCTGCTGGCCATAACTGGTCTGCTGGCCATAGGAGCTCTGCTGCCCATAGCTGCTCTGCTGGGAGTAAGTGCTCTGATCGTAACTGCTTGGCTGTGTGGAGGAATAGCTGGAAGAGAAAAGCGTTGGGAAAGGTGGGATGATGAGGCAATTCCCTGGCAGTGGAGTGGCTCATGCTGGAAGGCAGTGCAATTAGAGGCTGTATTTAGTGTGGTAAATCACTTTAAAAGCTGAAGTCATCCCATGGAGGCCAGTCTGGAGGGCTGGGAAAGCAAAAACCACGTGGCCAATCCCAGTTTATTCACACCTCTAGGAAAAAGCACAAGTGCCAGGGTAAAACTCAGTGGTGACGGAGGTAACAGGGCCTGGATAAAAGAAGCTCCCCTCATGCAGCCGAGGCTTTGAGAATTTCAAAGTGTACATTTTAGAAGTCACATTAAAGACACCTGAGGGGACGAGGGAGCTCCTGGCCAAGCTGTATGTGGGAGGAGGCAGCAAAAGGTCACGCTGGGAAAATTCTTAAAATTCTCAAGTCTCCAAATAAAATAAAAAAAAAAAAATCTAGAAAATGTCTTAAACCCATTTATCATCATTTTCCTTTTCAGGTGTGCTCACAGAGACACTGCTACACCCAGCCATAGCCTCCCTATCCCCACCACAACTGCAAGAAGCACAGCTCCTCCTCCCAGGACACCAAAGCTCCTTTTCCACCAAATCCCCCAGGAAAAGCCCCTAACCCGAGCCCTGCCAAGCCTTACCTGGTCGGAGGGTAGGAGGGAGGAGCGGTGACGGGCTGCATGGGGTAGCTGGCAGGCACCTGGGGGTAGCTGTAGTTGCTCTGCCCGTAGCCCAGGCTGGGCTGGCTGTAGCCTGTCGTGTTGGACTGGGGCTGGCTGGTCTCTGCTGGTTTGCTGCCATCCTGGGGTCTGGGCAGAAATATGGAACAACGTTGGTGCCCAGCCCCACAGCTGGCAGCAGCAAAGGGCTCAGATCCCCCCAGGACTGATGGTTGTGAGCTGTTTTTTGGGGGAGCACTAAAGCTGGCTTTGACTGGTGACAGCCACTGTGGCAGCAGCCAATAAATAGGTAACAAACACGATTTTAGCCCTCGCTGCCTGGGTATTTGCACACTCCAGGAAAGGCCCAGGCAGTGTCCTGAACAGAGAGCATGGGACACCACAGCTTCTGTTCATCCCAAAGCCACGGGGTTCAGACTCCGGCTGCGGGGCTGAGGGGAGGAGGTGGAATGCCAGCAAGGCTGCTCCTGCAGAGCCCTGGGAAAGCAGGAGCTGAAGCAGCCAGCAAGGCAGGCACTGAAATGCACCATTGTTTGGTTCAGAACCCAGCTCAGGCAGATATTGCCTCATATACATTATCCCAATTATCCCATGGGAGAGAAAGGATGCTGGGCTTGGACTGGGTGACCTTTAAAGATCCCCTCCAACCCAAACCACTCTGATTGTGTGTTCAGAATTAACTCTCAAGGCCTGAAAACTGAGAACCCTTTGCATGTGGTTCACACGACCCCTTCTGTTTGTCCCAAAGTTTAAAAGCCGTGTGGATGTGGCACCTGGGGACAGGGTCAGTGGTGGCCTCAATGATCTCAGAGGGCTTTTCCAACTCAAAGGATTCTATGAGTGTTTAATTTCTAAGTGTTTCTCAGAGTGGAGCAAAAAGAGTGAAGCTGCTTTTGCTGTAGAAGCTGGGAAAGATTATTCACAATGTCAGGATTCATCCTGCAAATTTACATCCCTTTAAAGTGTTACCTGTCAGAGCTGTGCCAGGCTCTGCCTTTCCTTCCCACAGTGCTTGCTACAGACACCAGGTAAGCGAATAAATCAGCTTTTACTCACTCCTAAACAAGTTTCCATTATGTATTCTAAATTTTTCATATCCTCTGAGCAAACAATTCAGCTCAACAGACGACAGGCAGTGCCCAGAGGGGCGAGATCTAAAGAGGAAATGTTTTGCAGCCTGTGCATCCACCCCAGCATCCTGCCTGACCCCGTGACTCGGGAGCAGACAGGACTCGGTTCTCTGCTGTACCCTGAGAGCTGAGAGCCTGATTTGGCTGCGTGGTCGCTCCCTCACCCCGCAGGAACAGCGCTGACTCACCGTGCTGGAGCACGGCCCTCCCACGCTGCTCCCCCGGCCCCGCAACGCCACGGCAGCGCCCGCGCAACAGGCGGGGAGGAGCTGCTGCCAGAACCGAGGGAGCTGGGGGGAGAGAGGAGGAGGAGGAGGAAGAGGAGGACGAGGATGAGGAAGAAGAGAAGAAGGAGGAAAAGGAGGAAGAGAAGGGGAATGAGGAGGAGGAGGAGGAAGAAGAGGAGGACAAGGAGCAGGAGGAAGAAGAGAAGGGAAGGAGAAGGGGAATGAGAAGGAGCAGGAGAATGAGGAGGAGGAGGAGAACAAACAAAAAAAGGAGGAGAGGAAGGAAGAGAAGTATGAGGAGGATGAGGAAGAAGAAGAGAAGGAAGAGGAGGAGGAAGAAGAGATGGAGGAGGAGAAGGAGGAAGAGAAGGGGAATGAGGAGGAAGAAGAGGAGGAGAAGGAGCAGGAGGAAGAAGAGAAGACGAGAAGGAGGAGAAGGGGAATGAGGAGGAGGAGAAGAAACAAAAAAAGGAGAAGAAGGAAGAGAAGTATGAGAAGAAGGATGAGGAAGAATAAGAGAAGGAAGAGGAGGAGGAAGAAGAGATGGAGGAGGAGAAGGATGAAGAAGAGGAGAAGACAGAAAAGGAGCAGGAGGAAGAAGAAAAGGAGGAGGAGAAGGATGAGGAGGAGGATGAGATGAGGGAGGAGGAGAAGGAGGAGGAGGAGGAGGAGGAGGAGAAGGAAGAAGAGAAGGCGGAGAAGAAGGAAAAGGAGGAGGAGGAAGAAGAAGAGAAGGAAGAGGAGAAGGAAAAAGAAGGAAAAGGAGGGGCAGAAGAAGGAAAAGGAGAGGGAGGAAGAGAATGATGATGACGGTGAGGAGGAGGAGGAGACAGTACCTGGCGGGAGCGGACGGGGCCGGCTGCTGCCCGTAGGCCGGGTAGGCGGGCTGGGTGCCGTATGCGGACGGGGCGGCGTACGAGGTCTGGCTGCTGGTGACCGTGGCCGTGTTGGTGTCGTAGGCGGCGGTGCCGTAGCCCTGCACGGGCTGGCTGTAGGCAGGGGGGGCAGTCGGGGCGCTGTAACCTGCAACACACCCCAGCTCAGCCCCATAGCTCAGCCCCACAGCTCCGCCCCACAGCTCCGCCGGGAATCGCGGAATTCCAGGACGGGGTGGGTTGGAAGGGAGTTTTAAGCTTGTGTCTCTCCATCCCCTGGCCATGGGACACCTTCCACTATCCCAGGGTGCTCCAAGCCCTGTCCAACCTGGCCTTCCAGGGATCCAGGGGCAGCCACAGCTTCTCTGTCACCCCCCTCACCTCAGCTTCCAGTTATCCCATCTAACCCCGCTCTCTGTCCACATGAAGCCAGCCCTCCTTATCCTGTCCCTCCAGACCCTTGTCCCAGGTTCCTCTCCAGCTTTCCCAAACATCTCCGACTCTGGCCCTTGTGCTGCAGGTTTCTCAGACTCAGGGCACAGATAGTTTTACCACCACAAAACCACTTCAGACAACCCAAAAATCACCAATTACCCCACCCTGCCCCTTTGCCTTCCTCACAGAACCCCCCACCTTGGGAAGCCTCAGCCTCCAGCCTCTCAGCATCCCCAAATCCCACTCCCAGGAGCTTTCTGGAAGCCACCCCTGGACCAGCACCCAGGATTGTTTACAGCAACCAGAGCTCGGGCAGGGCAAGCTGAGACGTGGAGCATCTCCTCAAAAGGCAGGGTAACAAACCCCCCTGAGCTCCAAAGTAAAAGAAATCCAACTGATTTAGCAAGTACAGTCCCATCCTTTTAGCTTTTCTGAAAAATAAAGGCACAAAACCTGACCTGGGAAGTCTTTCAGAGGCATTTCTGAAGGCTTATTTTAAATCAGTAAAGCTGGAAACAAAAGAAAAGCACTTTCCATTTGCTTTCACATGAGAAAAAGGTCAAAAGAGACACATCAGGCAGCTCCTGATGTTTTATGTACCTTCCCTTTTCTCAGAATTTCAGTTTGGTTTAGAGAAAAAGCCGAGAGCACCCAGACCTCCTTTTAAACAGTTTTACAACATCCAAGATCCCAAAACAGCTCCTGTATAATTTAGTGGCCTTGTCACAAAGGTGAACTGGCACTAACACAGTGGGTTTTCACTCCTAACAACCTTCCCAGCAAGTTCTCAAATTAAGAATATGAGACTTAAATGGAAAAATAGCAATAAAAACGTTGTTAAACAAATCTGACCAAAAAAAAAGAGCAGAGCAAAAAGAGCAGCCAAGGGGTCTCATGGGTGGGATCAGTGATGGCAACAGCTTCTCCATCAATTCTGATTTTTAATAAACACGGGAGGCTTGTGACACACTTTTCCTTTAGGCACATTGGGCTGCAGCAGTTTATTCCAGTTCTCTCATCTGCAAAGCAAACACCACTCCCAGCAGCAGAACACGCCGTGCCCTCATGAGCACCGTGGCACTGCCACAGCTCCCAGCCCTGCCACCCCGCCAGGGCCCTCCCCACTGGGCAGGAAACAGGAGGAGGGCAGGAAGTTTGCACAGCAAATTAATTTAAAAAAACCCCCCAAACTTCAGCTTTTTGGTGACCTTCAGGATCCTGATGAAGACACAAGGCCAGGCTGGACGCTCTGCCCACTCCTCCTTCTTCCTACCCCTGGCCCCCAGCCCATCCCCATCCCAGGGCTGCCAACCTGGGAATGTAAACTGAAGTCCCACTGGGAAATAACTGGTAAGAATCAGTAGAAAATCAGTTTTTATGGTCATTATTCCTGTCTGCTGCTCTCTGAAAAGTGTTGCTGAGGGGGGTGAAGGGGCTGATGCCCAACAGGAGGATATTTAAAGCCTTGGACAAATTTGAGCAGCCCGAACACTGAAATGTGAGGCAAGACAGCAATTCCACAGGGAGCACTGATCCCAGGAGTTAAATAAACCCTTATTTTAACTGGCCAGAGCCTGACCACACACTAAAACAGGCTAAGTACAGCCTGCAGCCCCTGTGCTGCAGCCACAGCCCTGCCCCGGGCTGTTCCCGTTGGATTTGGAGCCCCAGGGTGCTCCTCCCACAGCTGGGCCCCCTTTCCCAGCGCTGTAACTGGGAGCAAAAAGCTTTGCTAACACCTGGCTCTGCACAGGCAGCAGGATAAAAGGGAGGAAAAAAAAAAAAAAAAAAGATGTTGAATTTTAAAGCTTCAGCTCTAGATGGAGCATTTCCCTCGTGGAAGAGTGTGCTCAGCAGGAGGGGTTTGTCCCAAAGGAAAGGCAGTGATTTACCATCCCACTGGTCTAAATTACAAATCAAGCCCATTTCAGACACTCTGGGAACCCTCAAGGGCTGTGGTTTTGAGGGTGGCATTTCTATTTCATCACTGCTCCCTCCTCCCCTCCCAGCTAGGAAGATAAAAGTTGACTCAGCAGAACAGCTGCTGAAAGAAAAAGGTAACACAAGAAATAATAACCTGCTTCAAGCGTCTACATTCCCCTCAAGGGATCCAAACCAACCCCCTACTGAAGCCTGGGAATTCTCCAGGTGGAAGGGAAGCTTGCAGGATTTGATCCTCAGAGAATATCCAACGGAAAAGGCTGGATTCAGAGAGGTTTCTTCTTTCCAAAGAGATTTACTCTGGAAGAGAGCTGACTCCTGCTTGGCTTGTGTATA
Organism: Eulacestoma nigropectus; assembly: GCA_013397775.1. Taxonomy (NCBI): domain Eukaryota; kingdom Metazoa; phylum Chordata; class Aves; order Passeriformes; genus Eulacestoma; species Eulacestoma nigropectus. Next base: position 13,896 of record VZTE01003683.1, on the reverse strand, counting down.
TCCCACCAGTGAGGGGCTGGAGAAGGGGTGCAGAGTTCACCCTCTGTCCAGCCTATTTTGGGACATTTTGGGGTTATTATGGCAGCTGTGAGTGTGTTCAGTAATTCCAAATCCATTAGAAATTTTGATATTCATACCCCAAATTTCCCAGGTAAAGGGAAGCAGGGGCTGGCTGGCTTTAGAGAACAATTCCCACTTCCAAGAGATCCACACCTGGACACTGAAATGCTCTTTATTTGCTCCTGTAATTCCTGCTAATACCCTGCAGTGATTAACGAGCCACAGGTCTGAGGGTGCCCAGTGATCCCTAATCTGAGGGAGCTGCTCCCAAATCCTTTTTCTCTGGAACAATGTGACTGGGTGGCTCCAAGACACCTCCTCCTACAGCTCCAGGGAGGGAAGGAGAGTGGTAACTCCACCCTGGGGTGTCCAGGAGTCAGGGCAAGGTGTGGTAACAGAGTGCTGGGAAGGAAAGATCCATCCCTGCCATTCCCACCCATCCCGAGAGGGTGCATCCACACAGACCTTGGATTTCCTTGACCTCAGCAACACCTCAGCCAACCCCCAAGGCTGTTCAGGCAGGAAAAAAAAAAAAAGGCATTTTGCTTTAAGGAATTGCAGCACAAAAAGGTGATTCTTGGGAAAACAGGATTGTGATTCAACTGTGAGAACCTCTCGTCTCTCAGGGCATGACAATGTCTGGCCCTGGGGTTTATTGAGCGTGAAAGGCGGGGAGAGGGGGAGAGTGGGAGAGGGGGAGAGGGGGAGGCTGCAGTCTCCTTTCCACAGCTCTGGCTCCTCAAGGAGAGGCAGGTGGAGGAAGGATAAATCCAACCTGGCTGCGTGCCCAGAGCTGCCACAGCCCCGCTCCGTGGGCTGAGGTGCTCCAAGGGCTGATAGGATCTTTTGCTTGACCACTTCCTGAGTTGGTGGGTTCTTTATGGATGAAAAGAAAATGAAGCTTTTTTTTTTTGCCTATCAAAACCCCCCCTCCCCAAAAAAGCAGCTGTGCAGAAAAAAAAGCGCCTGATATTATTCTTATTATTCCTCCAGCAAATCTCCTCTTAAGGGAGAAGGAAAAACATAAACAGAGCAGTTTCCTGTGACTCCTGCGGGACTGGAGTCTACAGGGGTCACAGGGACATAAATATTTCTAAGAAAGGAATTTTGGAGGTTCACAAATCCTTTCTTGCTGCCAACTTTTGTCTAGGTAGTCTTAAATGAAAGGAAAAAGCCCTGCAGATAACCCCCAGTGACACTGGCTAATGGAGGTGGATATCACGTGCAGGAATTTTCCTGATCCATGTAAAGATGGTAAATGTTTTAATTTTGGTTAATATCTTCTCTCCAGCTCTTCCCTGTGAAGAATTCCTCAATGGCTTCTCTAGCCAGATATCCCACTCTCTGTCTGTCCTGATATTCCCTTGCTTTGGGAAGTGTTTAATTCCAGCTAGGAAATGTTTATAATGTCTCTCCTAGGAATCTGCAGGACACGGCACCCAAGGAATCACTGGGAGGAAAATCTGCTTTCTAAACTCCTGAATATTCAGCCCAAACATACATTAAATAAACATGAATATACATGAATTAAACATTGTCTCAATAGTTTCAAACATTAAGACACTCGTCTGGAGGAAATTCCAGCCCCAAGAACATGCTGGGAGAGTTTATAGAGCATTAATGAACAAGTATCTGCTCTGGAAATCCAAAACCACCACGGGGCACGCAAAGGTGGAGGGCAGGATGCTGTTTATCCTTCAGGAAATGGGGGGGGATAATGGAGTTGGAGTCACCTAAAAGGTCTTGGTGGTCAGGATTTTACCCATGAGGATGGCAAAGAGCACTGCAGCTTTGCAAATCCCTGCTGTCCCTGCCTGTCTGAGCTCTGACACTCGAGGGTTCTGGCACTAAAACCAAGTGACACCTCAAGGGTTCCCACCTAAAGGGGACCTCAAGTTGGGACAGGATGAGACGGCATTTCCCATGCAAGAGTGAGCAGGACTGTCCTACCTGGACTGGTCCCTTCCACTGTGGGAAGCACAAGATGAGAAGGAGAGGGTACAGGATCAGAACAGGCACATGTCACTGCCAGCGACAGGACTGTCAGGGAAGGGAAGGGCTGAGGAGCAGCCAGGGACACTGTTCCCTTTGCTCTGAGCACAGCACGTCCTGCTTGGTCCCACAGCACCCAAACCCTGCCCTGAAAATCCAGCAGTGCATTTATTCCTGTTCATACATGGCTGCTCCAGCCCTGGCAGTGTCCAAGGCCAGGTTGGACGGGGCTTGGAGCAGGCTGGGATAGTGGAAGGTGTCCCTGCCCATGGCAGGGGGGGAATGGGATGAGCTTTAAGGCCTCTCCCAGCCAAAATCATTCCATGAAGGACGTGGAGCTGCTGGAGCCAGGCCAGAGGAGGCCACAGAGGGCTGGAGCCCCTCTGCTCTGGAGCCAGGCTGGGAGAGCTGGGGGTGCTCACCTGGAGAGGAGAAGGCTCCTTCTGAGGGAGACCTCAGAGCCCCTTCCAGGGCCTTAAAGGGCTCCAGGAGAGCTGGAGAGGGACTGGGGACAAGGGATGGAGGGACAGGACACAGGGAATGCCTTCCCACTGCCAGAGGGCAGGGCTAGATGGGATATTGGGAAGAAATCCTTCCCTGTGAGGGCGGTCACGTGGGTTACCCAGAGCCGCGGCTGCCACATCCCTGGAGGTGTCCGAGGCTGCCCAGGGTTTGGAGCAACCTCTGGCAGGTGCCCTGCCCATGGCAAAGGTTGTCCTAGATGATATTAAGGCCTTTTCCCAGCCCAAGGGGGGGCTCCAGGCTGAGCCCAGCCCAGCAGGCCCCTCTCACCTGTCGGGGGCTGCCCGTAGGACGTGGCATAGGCCGTCTGCCCGTACGTCGCCGTGGTCTGGGGCTGTGTGTAGCTGACGTCGGTGGGCTGCCCGTAGGTCCCGTAGCTCTGCTGCCCGTAGGTCTGCTCCAAAAGGACACAGATTCAATCCATGAGCACGAGCGACCCCCAGGAATTGCAGGTGTGCTCAGCACTCTCAAAGCCAAGGCTGCTGTGAAAGTTTAGGCGCCGCGGGAAATCCCGGGTCAGCTCTGCGAGGAGGTTATGGAGTGGTTTTTCCCTGCCAAGACTGAAGGAACAGGCTCTTGACATTGTCACCACACACCTCTGCTCTGTGGAAAGCAAACAGGAAAGCTCCCAGCTCCTCACGATTACCACCAGCACTCACAGGCACCATCCCAGGGTTAACCTGAAATACGGGAATGGGAGCACTCCAAGGGCAGAAGTACACAAAGGAAAAGTCACTCCGGTGTAAAACTGCTTTGGTGTTGGCTGAAAGAAACCTGTTGAAGGTTTCAATTAAATTACTTGGAGTATTTTTCATGTCCATCAGCCATTAATTTGAAAAATGGGAGCTGGTGCAGGCATGGAAGGACAGGATCCATGGGAACACCCAAATTATCCCAGTGGTGCTACTCCCATCCCGGTGCTTGTGTATTCAGTGAGGGATCAGCTCTCACCTCACCCATTATTCCCTGATTTTGTTCTCAAATCCAGCTTGAAAATCACTGAGGAAAGGAGAGAAGCAGCTGTGCCCAGCAGTGTCACCAGCTGCCCAAGCCATGCCCTGCCAGCTCATGCTCCAGGTGCCAGCAAGATTCCAACAGCTCCTGGCTTAGGATAAAACTCTGGATGCAGCTCGAGGAGTGACATGGAGACAGCTTTAACCTCCAGATTCTCAAAGAACTCAGACTTCTGGAGAGCCTGGACTTTTTGGGATATTCAGCCTTCCCGAACTCAGGGCACAGGTCTGAACCAGGAGCAGGAAAGCCCTGACCATGTGAACACATCCCTGTCCCTGGAAGTTCCCTACAGCAAGAGGCAGGGAATGCTGCAAACTCCCCATGGACACGTGCCTACAGCTGAGTTTAGCTGGTTAGGGGTTTAATTAGCTGGTTAGGTGTTTAATTAGCTGGTTAGGTGTTTAATTAGCTGGTTTTAGTTGTTGAGGCCTCCTGCTCCTACTCTTGCCATCCTGCTCCCACCTTCCACCTCACCTACAACTGGGAGCAGCTCTTCCAGTTGTTGTCTCCAAGCGCTTATTTAAAATAAAAGTCACCATCACCTTCCTTTCAGCCCACACTGAGCCTGTCTTCCTCCTCTTGGGAAGGAAAATTAAGCCTACAGCACTTTTTGAGGACAGGAATTTACCTTTGGAAACATACTTGGAGTTTGCAGACAAATGTGGTTGTAGTAACTTGGATTCTAAAGGTTAAAAATAAGCATTAAGTTAATCTCTTCAAGATCATCATTATTTTGCAGTCCAGCCAACTGAGAGTATGAACAGTCATAGCAATCAAAACTCCAGGAAAAAATGTATTCCCTCCTCCTCCTCCTCTTTTGCCCAATTCTGCCATCTCCCAAAAGGCAATTCCCCCCCTTTTTCCCAGTTTTTTTTCTCTCCTACACCTCTGATTACAACACCCACCAACACAGTGGTGTCAAACAAACACCAAGAACTTGGCTTTTCTGGGATCAGGATTGAATAAATTAACAAAAAAAGGAGAATTGTTGAGGTTATTTCCACTTTTAAAAAGCAATTTGGGCTGGGGGGAGAAGCTCCAAAACAACTTTTAACCACGGATTTCGACGCTGCCGCTCGGAGTTTCTCACGGCTGCGTGTTTTCCTGGAAAACACGTGAGTGAGCAGGAATTCCACCCCCTTCCCGTGTTTTACCTGGGTGGTCTGTGCATATCCTTGGGCTGGCTGAGGTGCATAGGCGCTGTAGCTGTGGAATGAATGTAAAGACATTTATAATCTTGCCCCAAATCTGCATCACGAGACAAAATTTTCACGCAGCCCAACGGTTTCTGCTGAAGTTCTACGGGAATGCAAAGCTCCAGGAAAACCCTCAGGATTTCCAAACACACCTGAGTTAAACCCAAACCATAATTATGATATCCTTTTATGACACCTTTTTAAAACAGGGAGGATAAGCTACTTACCCCTGCTGAGCTGCAGCTTGGCTATAGGTACTGTAATCTAAAAGAAAAGGAGAAGAAAAGGAATAAAAACGTTGATAAAGGCTTAACAAAATTTAAAAATCCAAGAGCACAGCAGCTGGAATTTCCTCCTGCAGCTCGCTATAAACCACTGGAATTCCAGTTTCCCAAGGGTGGAAGGTAAATGCACATTTTCAGTCTTTTTTTTTTTTTTTTTGAGGGAAAAAAAACCTCTCTTCCCCTCATTGTTCCTGCTGTTTGCAGCAGCGACTTTGATCTCAAATGACCCCGCTTCAATTTAACTGCCACCTTGGATGGATCCTGGGGGGCTGGCAGGGGGAGATTTGGGTTGGAACAAAGGAAAAACAGGGATTTGAGCCTCACAAGCCCCCCCACCCTGCTTTGAAAGGGCTGGGCTGGAAGGTTTCACCACCTTCACTCTTTCCCTTTCAAGGACACAAAGCAATGGCTGCAAAGCCACTCGTCCCCTGGAAGGCTTGGAGCTGGGAAGCTGGAGGTGATTCCCTCCCCAAATCCTCAATCCATGTCAGCACCCTGATTGGGAGGAGAACCAAAATCCTGAAAATCCAAGCAGCAAAGCCTGTGCTGAACTGATTTGCTGGCGGGGATGGAAAATGAATCCACATGGCAATTAGGAGGCTAAATTTGAAACAACTGCAGCTCCCAGTTCCCTCACAGGCACCAACACCTCCAGCTCTCATCCCAGCATCTGGAGCAGGGAGGAATCCATCATTCCCACCAGACCTGGCCAGAGACCCCAGCTCTCCCAGGACCACGGAACTCCCGAGATCAGGGATGAGCCCAGAACTTCCTGGTCAAGGCCACAGCACCTGAGCCAGAGGCAGGAGCTGGATCAGTGGAGCTGTTCCCAGACATCCCCGTGTAGGAAGAGCTTCCAGTGTTCCCATCACCACCACACCTTGGTCAAAAACCCAAGTTTATCCCAAAATCATGGACTATCCCGAGGTGGGAGAGACCCACACGGATCAAGTTCAACTCCAGCATTGGAGAATTTGAGGAAGCAACTAACCAGCTTTAATGCCATTATCCCACCATTCCCAAGGCGATGGAGCCCCAGGAATCACTTGGAAAACACGGCTTCCATCCAGCACAACCCCCTGTTCCTCAGCCTGCGGATCCATCCCTACTAAACCCTTCCTCCCCGCCCTCCAGGTGCGCTCCCAGCTTTTCCTCCGGCTCCCTGCGCTGCTGCTGGAGCGGAGCCCCCGGATCCATGATCCCGGCAGCAACTCCTGGGAGTTATGAACTCCTCTGACCTTGCCCAGAACACCTCACACGGAGAAAGAAGACACTCGGAGTTCTCCAAAGGCTTCCCCGCTCCCAGGACACGCGGCACAAGTTGTTCAACTCCTCTGGCATCATTCCCACTTCCCTCACAGGTTGGCATGTGGAATATTGGAACTTTTTCCTTGTTCAGTTCAGGGTTCTGGGTTTTTTTTCCAAATTCACTTTCCACATGGTTCTGCTAAATCCTGAGTGTTAATTAATGCTCGTTCCCCCTCATCCAGCTCCCTTTCCCACCACCCCCTCATCCCACTCCACTCTTTTCCCTGCTCACCCTCCAGCCACCAAAACTTCACTTAATTCTTATTTAATTCTCCATTTTCAGCCCCCTTTTGGCCTCGAGCTACACACAGGGGCATCACTTAACCCCTCTCCTCACAGTCCTCCCCTAGTCCCACCTAAACCCAACATTTCCCCCTTTTGTAGGACTTAATTCCAGGTGTGGAATTTGCAGTTTGCCTGTGGCGATGCCTGCCTTTTAATTTGCTCGGATTTAGACGAGCACAGAACATTAATAAAAAATAATATTATGGTTCATTTAGTTAAACCCATCTCCTGGCTTTTATTTCCAGGGGGAAATTAATCTTCATCCTTTTATTTCACGAAGCTCAGGAGCACACCAGAGGCTGAAAATAGCAGCTCCCAGGAGGAACAATTCCATGAATTAAGGGAAAACACAGCTGTGGTTTTAACCCCCATTCTGACAATTCCGTTGGCAGATGTTCCTTCACTGACTTTTCTTTTTCAAGCTCTCCAAGGTGCTATTGGTGATATTCCCTCACACTCCATGACCTGGGATATTTTCCTGTATGGAAAAAAGGAAAATCCTCCTTCTTTAAGGAAAATCAGATCTTGGGCTACCGGGATTTAAAAGCGATGTTGGCCACAGTTGGGGAGTCTCGGTTTCCAATTGTTTGTGTCCAGCTGGAGCCCTCGTGGAAAAACATTTCATTCAAATAAATCTGGAGCCATGGAGAGGATGGAACACCTCACTTCCCTACGGGGAAAAGCTGGGAGAGAAGGCTCCAAGGAGAGCCCAGAGCCCCTTCCAGTGCCTTAAAGGGCTCCAGGAGAGCTGGAGAGGGACTTGGGACGAGGGCTGGAGTGCCAGGACACAGGGAATGGCTTCCCACTGCCAGAGGGCAGGGCTGGGTGGGATACTGGGAAGGAATTCCTGGCTGTGAGGCGCTGGAACGGATATCCCAGAGGATGCTCCATCCTTGGAAGCGTCCAAGGCCAGGCTGGACGGGGCTTGGAGCAGGCTGGGACAGCAGGAAGTGTCCCTGCCCGCAGAATGAGCTTTAAAGTCCCTTCCCACCCAAAGCATTCCAGAACCCCGTATTTGCACCAAAACCCGCCCTGCGGAGCCCCGGGAGGGCCGAAGGCGCGGAGGAAGCCCTGGCTCGGTGCTTCGCTCCTGGGAGCGCGGAGCTCCGGGAATCCCGCGGGGCCGCAGCACCGAGGGGCCGCAACTGAACCAAGAGACACTGAGGGGAAACACCCGCGGCCC
>VZTE01003681.1:134367-161078 GCA_013397775.1 Eulacestoma nigropectus | reverse complement strand
TGCCTGGTTTTTGAACCAAACCCACTACATCCTGCTTTCATGGTTTTCTGCCTAAACCTTAGGATTAGTTTAACCCAAGTTTATATAGAGATAGATAGATAGATCTGTGCTTTTGATGATAATTACTCTTTACTTCTAGTGACTTCTGCTGCTTTTTTCTCTTGATAGACTCTGGGTCCCAGAGGAAATTAAATTGTTCATTGCTGCTCTTTCCAGTACCCAGAAAGAGCACATGGTGAATATCTGTGAACTTGGGTGGACAGATGTGGGAGAAAAGTCTGAAATGGGCCTTCTGAGTTTTTATGGAAAGAATCTACCAAAAAACCCCACTCATTGAAACACCTGCCCCATTCCTGGGGATGAGCTTTACTCTCTGGTGCAAGAAGAGGCCTCGACAGAGCACAGAGATGGGCAGAGAGGTGGTGGGGTGGTGGTGATGGTAGCAGAGAGGTGTCAATGCAGGGTGGCAGTAAAAGCTGGAATAACAGCAGTGAAAAACAGTGGTGTTGGGGTCAAATGAGTCTTAGCTCTCCCAGATCAGGAGTATTTGCTGATATATCGAAGTATTTGCTGTGGTAATCCTAGGGCACCCCAGAGGCTGCACTGCAGCTTGTCAGTGTTTAATTCCATTCTCTTTTCTGTGTTTTCTTTGTCGACAGGGAGTGTGTCTTATTCTGCCATCGTGGTCGATGTGAAGGATAACTCAGGGTGCAGAAGTTTCCTGCTGTACACTTCCATTTGTGCCTCTTTGCTGCTGAATATATGTCTTTAATTTTAGGCAGCAGAAGCAATTTATTTAATAGCGGCCAGGAAACGTGTGCTATTATATTTAATGAAGTTCAGTATTTACTTTTCTTCTGAAGACTGCTGAGGACCACATTAACGTCATTGTATGCTCTGGCAGGCAGGAGAGCAGTGTGGTGAGTTTAGCACAACAATCACATCAGAGCTTTCAATGACCTCTAAGTCTTATTGTTAGGCAAAGCTAATGGTATTTGAGTTAGTCCCCATTGCTAACACAGAATTCATTATTAGTGGGTATAAACCTCTTTCCTGCTACAGGTGTTGATATCTGCTGTGGAAGCTAATAGAGACATCAGTAGTCATTTATAAAAAAGAAGCTCCAAGACTATTGTTGATATTGTTGTGGTTTATCCAACAGCTCCAAGTCCCTGCTGTGCTCTGTGTCAGAAATAACAAAGCAGCTCCTTTGCTGACACCTGCACTTCCATTCTCACCTCCATTAATTTCCTGCATTGATTAAAAAGTAATAATAATAATCCCAGAAATATTTAGGAAGTGCAGAAACCCAGCTGCATCCTGCACATGGTGGGCCAGTGTGTGTGCATAAGCCCAAGCCAGGGAGCTCCTCACCCCGCTGAACAGCTGCGTGCACAAGGCTGCTTCCAAATCCCTGCAGCCTGGCAGGATTTCTTCCTTTATCCCTCGGCTGTTCATCACCTCTCCCCTGCTCGCTGACTGCTTCAGCCCACCAGGCACCCATTCTGTGGGTTCTCCAGGGCCAGGACTGCCTCCTGCTTCCCCTGCAATGCCCTGCTCCAAGGTTAATCCAGAGGCTGAAGATCCCCAGTACCAACCACCATGAAAAAGAAACCAACCCATATCCAGCAATAACTTCTGTGTAGAAACAGTAGCTTACTGGGGAAGTCTGGTTTTCTGTTCACTATGTTGAGTCACACTGTGGTTCTGAGGGAGTTGAAACCACTCCAGGAATTCTTGAGGCTGTGCTAAAAAGAGCCTGATTTATTGTGCTGAGGAGCAAAACCATCTCTGGCTGTGGGTAATAAACAACCGTCTATGGAGGCACAGAAAGCAGAGATGTTAAAGAATATAAAATTGAATATATTTCTTAGTGACACAGTTATTCAAGAGAGCCAAGCCATGCAGCACTTCACATACTTCAGTACAGCACTGCCAAGCTCTAGACCAGCACCTTGCTGGACCAGCATCTGCACCAGCATGGGGCAATGAGAAACACCTTGCCCGAGGGAATTGACAGCCCCACTGAAGACCAAAAGAGCACCTATAGCTACCAGGAGATAGACAGGGAGCAGCAAGCCTATGTTCTTTGTGTGACAGACAAAACTACCGACGTGTTGTTTATCCCATTATTTTGTGGGAGGTTAGGCTGAAAACCAGCACATGTGTTCCTTGGCAGCGATGGGAACCAACCTAGTGGTTTCCTGTATCGCTGCACTGAACCCCTGTGGATGAGGAATATCTGTGTGCTTCAGAGTAGGACCAGCATCCTGCAGAAATGGTTTTCCCATCTTAGGGAAATTTTCAATATTTTAGACTTTTCTGTTCCTTATCAGCCAAAAATTCAAACTACGGAGAAATGAAAATCTCAGACATTACTTTTTGAACAGAAGTCCCTAAATTATGCAGCCTAATGGGCAGAAGGAGTTACTGTAAGGTCTTTGTTTAGATCTTTGTTCTAAATAAGGAGTTTTTACTGGCTGTAAATAAAATCCTTGTAGTCGCTTATATACTACATTTTTCCTTCTCTTGGTTTAATTTTGGGAGTGTTAAATATGTATTACAATGTAATTGAAATGTCACAGTCCTGGATTAAACTCCTCTAGTGGAATAAAATTAAAGGTTTCTGCTCCTGGTTTAGAAGAACCCAGCGTGAATGTTTTATAGCAGCAGCAAAGCCAGAATTACAGGTTAGGCTCCCAATCTGTGTGCATGACTAACACTAGGAAAACAGAAACAGTTTGAACTTTCAGAAGTTCAAGCCAAGAAACAATGAAGTAAATGTAACTTATTTTAGATCCAGTGTTCTCCTGGAAGGAAGCCACTCCTGCTAAAACCCTGGGCTGTGATGGCTTAGGGCTGGGGGTGCATCCCAGGGATGATGCCTGGGCCCTGTGTGGATCTGATGTTTTTATTCCAGATATCCTGTGGTGCTTGATTTGATGAGACTGGCCAAGGCTTGCAGCAAAAGCTGGGCAATCACCTCTCTCTTTCTTGCTGCAAGTGATTTAGGAGCTCATACCCACAACAATCACTGCCCTGCCAATAGTTCCACTGCACTGCAGGGTCAGAGTCCTGGCAAGTGTTCATTTAGTATAGGGAAAGAAACCCCACACAATTACCTGTTTGTGCATCAAGTCCCCTGCACAGAGGCCGCCCAGAGGACGGGCACCCGCTCAGGTGAGTGTTCTGCAGCAGCAGTGGGGTGTTCAAGGCCAGCCCTCCCCATTGCACTGGCTCTGCCTCTGCCTCTGCCTCTGCCTCTGCCTCTGCCTCTGCCAACAGTGGGAGGGAAGTAGTCAGGAGTGGAGGCTAAGGAACAGCCTCCTCCAGAATTTTCTGTGCCTCAGATGACCCCAAGAAAAACAAGAGGGCTACTTATTTAGTACAGGAGGGAAATGACCTCTTTAGCACGAAGGCAGCATGCTTGACCTTCCTTTGTGTGTGTCCCAGCAAGCAGAACACCAGTGACCTTCATGAGAGTGGGGAGGAACACATCACTGCTGAATTTTGGGGAGAACATGGCACATTTGTCACTGTTGGTCTGGGGCAACTGGAAGCCTTTCACCATGTTCAGCTCTGCAGTAGGATCCTCCATCCAGCTTGTGACTGGGCAGGAGTTGGTGGTTATGGAAGGAAGCAGCAAAAATGCTTGCTGCTGTGCTGATTTGATTTTAAACTTTCACCTGTAGGAATGCTGAGTCAAAGCTGCCTTGCTCCTCACATGGGCCAAAACCACCCTGCAGGGTTTGACGGCAAGGTGCTGTTCTCATCTGGCTTCTGCTTCATTTCCTCCTCAGCCTCTCAACCAGTTTCATGACATGCCACTGAGTACAATTTCCCATTTCCTTCCTCAGCTAATCCTGAAAGGGACAATAAATGACCAGAGGAGTCCTTTTTAAGCAGATATGAAGTACTCACATCTGCAACATGTTACTGAACTTACACGGTAATTTGCTGTCAGAATGTCTATTGATATGAGCAGCACTTGGACAGGACTGTGCTACAGCATGTCTCACTTCTTCAAGGTTTCCTCTGCAGCAGTGTCCTTCCGTTCTTCCTCCTGGAGGTGATTCTCTTGAGCTGGAGCTGATCAGGAAATGAACAGAAAAAAAAAAAACCCAGACAAACTCATTTTATGTGAAAAGATCAAACCAAAGGTTGAGATTCTTAATCGAGAGAGGGAGATTTAAGAATCTTTTAAAGACATGTTTTTATAACAGCTCGCTCTGAAGTGACCAATAAATATCCTCTTTCCACAGCTGAAAAGGCGCAGTGGCTCAATCCCCAGCACTGGCGGGAAGCCGGAGCCCCATCTGGCACCGAGACCCATCCCCGGCCCCTGATGCTCCGCACGGGCTGAACCCCGAAACAGCGCTGAAGGACGCTGAAGAGGGAAGCAAAGGCCATGCTGGCGGGGGGAAGCGGGGCCGGGAGAGCAGCCGGGACCGCGCGGCTGCGGCCGCGTCCCCAGAGGGTGGCGCTGGGGCCCCGCCGTGTGCAGCCGGCAGCGATGGGCGACGGACGGGCCGGTGTCACCGGCAGCACCTTGGCTCGGGGCCGGTGACACCGGGAGCGACGGGCTCCGCGGGATGTGCGCTGCCCCGTGGTGTCCGCAGAGCCCTTAAGTGATACGCAGCGGCTGCGGGGGACTCCACAGAGCCTTGCTCCCCTCGACTGAGCCGCACAGTGAAGCCCCGGTATCAAATCCCGCTGGAGGCTTTGGAGCCACTGCTTCTCCTGAGTCCACACGGGTTTGATACTCCAAGGGGAAAGGCACCGTGTCTTGCCACTGTATCCAACAACTAAAGCCATCCTTAGGGGAAAATGAATCATGCGCCTTCCCTGGAAGTGTTCAAGGCCAGTTTGGATGGGCCTTTGAGCAACCTGGTCTTGTGGGAGGTGCCCATGGCAGGGAGATTGGAACTCGATAGTCCTTAAGGTCCCTTCTAACTCAAAGCATTCTGTGATTCTACGCCTCCATTCAGGGATTGGCAAAGGAATCAGTTTAAAGCCATTTATTTGCCTCCACATGAGAGCTGAGCTTAAGCATGCTCACTCCCTTGGGACCTTTCCACTTGCAGCAGTTCTCAGGGGTTGTTTTGATCTTCTCTGCAAGAAGTAAGACTCTAGTGGCTTTTCCCAGCTCCCTTCCAACAGTTTGGTTCTTGAGTACTAGTTGAAATACTGGATACAGCACGTCTGCAAAAAAGCAAGCCCTGTGCCTGGTTGACTTGGCTGGTCTCTTTCCTAACTGAAAAATGCAGAAAGTCCCCAGGCTCTCCTGCATAGATATTTCACAAAGGCTGAGAGGCAAAATCAATTTTAAATGGATTAACTCTTATGAGTGTACCTTTGCTTTCTTGTATATATATCACAGAGCAATTTAAATAGATTAAGTCCTGAGAGTTTAGCTCTGTATCCTGAATACCATGGAATTAAGGAAATCATGTTTTATAATATCTCTGGGAAGGAAGGACACTGATTCATCGCACAAAGCAAAGGTCTAGTGCAGGCCAGTGTCTATTGGAAAGAGCTTGCTGTGTTGCTTAGGTTGCTGATTGGTGCTTATCTCCCCTCACCATGTCTTAAAGCAGAGCAAACAACAGTTCACTACCCCCTTCCTCAGGCAGCAGTGAAAGGGCACTCTGGTATAACAGAAAGGCAGTATTGCTTCTGGGGGAATGACTTGGACAAACATACTGCTGTGGGGAAATAGGTGCAGTTTGGTGCAATGGAAACAGATCCCCTCTTCCTTGGCACTGTGGCAGAGCAGCTCCTGGGTAGCAGGGGCAGGAAGATATCTGGTACAGGGTGCTATGCTGAGGATGGCACCCATAGCTCGTCTCCCCCTCCTGCCACTGGAGTTTGGGGGTTGCCGCAGTGCCACAGCACATGGCAGTACTGAAGGGGATCAAGCATGTGTGAATGCAAGGGACTCTGCAGGCAGGGGGATGTCTGCTGCTAGACCCCTGGAGTCCTGCTGCCTCCAGAGCCAAAGCAGTGTAAGGCCCCCAAGCATCTGGCATACAGGCTGCTGGAGTTTTGTCTGAATATCTGATTTGGAAGGCAGTTTGAAAAGCCATGGAGACCTGTCCCTCCCTGGCACAGTGCTTGCAGGGTGATGCTGGCACCAGGAGACCAGGCACAGCTGCAGCCCATGGAGTAATGTTCCAACTGTGCCATTTGGCAGATAAGCCTGCCTGTGCTGGCCTGGATCTGCAGCTGCTGCAGGCAGGGACCCCATTTCACACTAGCAACTCCCTCTGGCCATTGGGGCCGCCACCTCCAATAGGGTCCTGCTCACTTAGTGCTTGCAAACACAAGACAGGATCTTCCTGTCTTGCAGATTTAAACTCCTCATTTGTTTTTACAACAGCTAAATGACCAGCTGACTCTACTAAGGCCATAAAGAAAGACTTGCCCATTCTGTTTCGAGTATATATCCCAGACAGAAAAGCTCCATGCATGCAGCACAAAGAAATATGTCAAGGAACAGAAGAAAACAGTTTAAGAGATAATATCTGTGTATAAAAAGCCCAATGAGTAACTGCTAGTATAAACTTTGGAATAAAGGAGCCAGATCCTTACTGGAGGACCCACAGCTGGATGTGCAGGGGGCAGCTCCCCAGGACATCAGCACCCAGAAAGACTCTCTTAGGGCTCAGAAACACCATCTGGACACTGAGCACCTGTAGTTTGCAGTGCTATCCAGCAGTAAGTGTGATGCACCCTGCCAGCTTGCAGGAAAAGCAAATATTGACATTTTGGAGAAACTTGTAAATAGCATCTCAGATAAAACTTGATTTAAGCAGACAGGACCTTTATGCTCACAAGCAATGTGGAATCCAGTAAAGACCAAATGTCAGACTGTAGCCTTTAAAGAACAAGACAAATGACCACAGTAAAGTACACTTTACAGTAAGTAAATCTGAAATCAGCAGCAGCCCTCAGAGCACTTGGAGGAAATAGAAGCTCATCCAGTACTGACATCTCCCCCCGCCCCATGGTGCGAGGTGCAAGACGTGCAGCAGAAGCCAATTTAGATGCTCCTGCTACTGTTGGCAGCCTTGAACCAAAGGTAGAAGATTCCTCCACCTTCTCCAGTCCATGGCGGTGCTGTTACAGTGTTGCCTCACAGCACTGTGAGGCAGCTGCACCTGAGGCATTTCACATTGAGCTGCTCCAAGGCAGAAAAGCAGTGTTCCCTCAGGAGCAGAACCGTGTGGCACACATGCCAGCACCCCAAGGCTGAACACAGCAATGCATCCCCCGGCACTGGCTAAGAAAGGCAGGCACTGACCTATCCAAGGGGGCTCTGAGCTGGAAGGAGCCTCTACTTGTGAAACAGGCATTGCAGCGCATAGTCTAAATAAAAGGGGGCAAGGTGGAGCATGGCATCAAGGCTCTTGGCATCCGTTGTGTCTTGGTGGTGCAGTCCTGGCTGGATGCACTGGCAGGGCAGGGAAGTGCACTCCATGCTTTGCCAGCCCCTCACTTGGGCCTCTAGCTAGCACTAAAAATAGTTCACTTTCATCAAGTTTATCACCAAAAGAGAGCAAGCAGATTTAATTTGTTTGAACACAGCTTCATCTAGTCTTCAAGGGGAAGATGTGAGGCTGGCCTTTGCACTTATTTACCCAAGATGGAAACTTCTGGGGTGCAGTGGCAGGACCAGGTGGGGACTTCTGATGGCAACTGTGACAATCTGTCCTTTTTCCTGCTAATGAGGGTCAGGCCAGATCCAGTCCTGTCTGTGTCACCAGTTCTGCTGAACCAAGGGGTTACACCAGTGTTCAAATTACTTCCCATTAGTTAAAAACTGAATAAAGGAAGCTCAGTGAGGCTGAAAGCCCATGCAAAACCCTGCACAGCACAGAGAACTGTCCACATTACAGGTAGAAGTGATTGTTCACCTGGCCAAGTCAGACACTTTTACAGGGGGTGTCTGTCCCAGAGCCGTGGTCTCAGCAGAAAGCATAGGTCAGTCAGTGTTTTAAAGCATTTTACTCCGGTGCTATGAAAAGCAGCCTGTCATGAAACACAGTGTTCGTACTCTTGTTGGATGCATCTGGCCCTCAGCAGACTGAAATTCAAGCTCCAGTGTCATCTCAGCCACTTGCATTTGATTTACTCCTTGTCCAGGAATGATTTATGTGTTTCTGCCTATTGCAGTTCATTAGATCTAAGTAACAACCATCTTGCTTTAACCTGAGGGCTCATCCAGTTTTTTATGCTGATGTAGTCTGTCACAAAGTCAGTCAGGAATGTGAAACTATGGCAATATTTGTTTTGAGCCCACTAATGCGAAGTGCTCTGGCATGGAACTGTGCCTGGCTGCTCAGCCCAGGGCTCTCCGGTGCAGCAGTGCCGTGCTGGGCATAGGCACCTCTGGTACAGCACCATGGCCCCAATCAAGGGGAACATCAGGGCTCTGGCTCAGGGACTGGCTGCTGCTCCGATGCAGGTAATACCACAGTCCTGGCTCCAAGGAGGCTATTGTGGGAAAATGCTAATGGGACTTTTGCTGCTTATTTGCTGTGGGCCAATACTAGCAACAAGAAACCACAAATTATACCTGGCTGTAGAAGGACAAAGGCAGCTCTGCAGGGTCACTTCAGGAATTATGGAACATGTCCCACAGATTTTCTGTAATGTAAGAGCATACAAATGCACACATACCCTCTTCCACATGTCCTTCCAAATATCCTGGTGAGCTGACACCCATCCATCCCCAATGCCACCGTACTCTGGGCCTCACTGTCCATCAGCAAAGCTCAAGCCCCAGTTTGTAGGTTCAGCCTGAACAGCCTTACTGGGGGCTGAGAGCTGACTCAGGGCACGAAGCTTGGGCAGCTCTTTGCTCAGCAAAGCTCAGCAGTGATGGGGACAGGTCACTGGTTTGTTAAATGTAAAATTAAAGAGAAAGAAAGAGTAAACTGGGAAATGGCAAAACTTTTCAGCACTGCTCTGGGACAGAAATGGCGACTTCCCAGGGCTTGCTCAAAATGAAGTTGCACCATCTTCTCACATATGTGTAGATTTGTTTTGTACCCTTGCAATTGCACCTTTTGAGAGCAAGTAAAAAACTCAACATGATTTAAAAAAACCCCAAAAAAACAACGAATCCTGTCTGGTAGCTTGGTAGCTGCTGCTCTGGAGGGCAATGACTTGTCTTTACCTACAGAGCAACAGCTTGCCCTGGCCCTGGCCGTGGGGATTACAGAAGCTGTGGTGATGCTCAGGGTGAATTAATCTGCCCTTCTGGGTGGGAGGTGGGGTGTATGTGTGTGTGTGTCCCAAAGTGCACCAGGAGCGGGTCAGCCCTGGTGGCTGGAGCTTTCCTCCCAGGTTGGCTCCTTGTACATCCCTGTGCCACTCCCTGCAAGGTTCTCAGGTACCACCAGCCCTGGCATCCTTTTTCCCCCACCCACAGCAAGAAGCAGACCTGGCCTTAGACCACAGCCATGTCAGGGGACTGTGGTGTCCACCCCACGGGGCTTGGGGCACGAAAAACCCCTAACACCCAGCATCCAGGAGCAGCAGATGGAATTGCTGCAGGGAGCATACTGGTGCCTGAATCTTCCCATTCCCAGGGGTAACACTGGCCCTGATAAAAGACAATTTCCCACACATTCTGCAGTTTATACAGTGATTAGCTTCTATGCTAATTCCCAGATGGAGGCAGCTGAATTGGATATATGGCGTAGCAAAGGCATAACTTAACTCCTCAGAAGCCTTTTCTGAAGCAGATGAGTATCTTGTTTACACTGTCTGCTGCATTTCTAGCCAAATGTTTGTTGAACAAGGCGTATTTGTTATCTAGATCCAATGCACCCCCTCCTGCTGCGGGTGCTGAGGCAGCAGCTCTGAGCGCTGGGAGAAGCCAGGGAAGTACAGGTGTGTCCAGGAGCGACTCACCAGCCCCAGGCGTGCTGCTTGCGGGCACAGGGAATGCACTGGGAAACACACAGGCACAGCTCTCCTCCCTGATCCTGGTCACAAGCATTGGGGTTTGAAATATGGACAGCTGTTTGGGTTTTTTTAAAATGTGTTTTTATAAAAATCCTACACAATACTGTGAGAGTTTTAATTCATGTTTTTCTGATAAATTTATCAGGTAATGGAATTTTTTTTTTTGAAACCATGTACAATTTCAATCAACCTTTGCATATATTCTGAGGGAGAAATGGAGGACAAAGAGGAAGGGGAAGATTTGAGGTTCACTCTCCCAGCAGCTGCAGAGCTTTTTGGCCAGTAAGTGATGTTGGGGGCACAACTGGCAAGCAGGCACAAAGCAAGGGCGGGCTGGGAACATCCCCCTGTATCTCCTGGCCTGAACTGTCTTCCTTCAGGCCCAGAGGGACCTGGATGACCACCCCAGACAGCTCATCCGTACCCAGAGGAGACACCTCAAAACAAAACCCATTGAAGGTGGTGGCGGCTGCGCTCAAAGCACAGCTCTGTCTCCCAGAGCGTCTGGGGCAGCATCTCCCTGCAATCAGGGAGAGATTAACGTGGGATGGAGCACTGAGCTGCGGTGTGGAACAGCAGAAGCCCTTTCAAAGTGCTGGGTTACATCATAAGAGCTTTAATCACTGACGAAAACAGGGAGGGATAAAAATAGCACAGTGTGTGTGTGTAACACACTGTGGCACATCTGGTTACAAGTTACTTTTAGGACAGACTTTTTTTTTTGAAGGAGTGGGACCTCTAATGTTGTTTGTGAATCCTTTGCAGACAGGCTAATAGCAAGGGAAAAAATTAGAAAATCATCTGAATACAAGTGGGCACAAGGAACTCTATATATGCTACAAATACATGTATTTTGGCAGTGGAGATTTAAGAGAATAGCATACACGTCTGATTTCCACAGAATTACTAAGTACTTATTTTTGTCAGCTAATTCTCCTTAAGGAAACTTTAAGGGAAAAAGGGGCAACAAAGCAGTATCTCAACAAACTCCTGAAAAGACAAGCTGTGATTTCAAAGTTAGAGGAAACATTTCAAAAGACACAGTAAGTACCTGCCAAGTGCTCAGATGTGTCTGGATTTCCACCAGCCTCTTCTCCCTTTGGTCCTTTGGGGATCCCTCAGCAGCAAGGGGCCAGGAGGCTGGGATATGTCCAACCCACAGTGGCCACACAGAGGGAGACTTGAAACAAAGGCAGAGCTGGGTGTGACGTGACCGATGCTGGCTCTGATTTCCCCAACATTTAGAGGCTCTTAAACGGTTTGTTGTCACTGGGCTCTCAGAGGTGTTAGCACGTCTAGTGCTGAAAGTGTGACGGCTGTTCCCAAAGACATGGACTCCTTTTGCTTTGAATTAAGCTTAAATAAACAGAATAAAGACCATCTAGCTGAGGGATTGCAGGGGAGCAATCCAGCAAAGAAAACAAAAGTGAGGTGGTAACGTTAGTGACAGCTTTTGAGCAGAAGGGCCCCGAAGGTTGTGTCTTTGTCCTAATTTTACACTATTGGTTTCATACCCTTCCTTGTGTCCTGAGGAGTGTTACTACAAGATAAAAATAGCTGGGCTGAGAACAGAGCAATAGCTTTGTCTCTTCTGCAGCAGAGACAATAGTTATGGAGCATTAAGCAAGCAAAAACCAAACCACTTGAAATAATAAGCAAAACTGATGAGTTTCATTCATACTTGTAAACACAATTGTCATATATGAAATTAGGTAATTGGCTTTTGCATATAAAAATCATCTTATAACCAAGTTAATAGTTATTAAAGTTGTTAAGATAGTTAAATTGTTAAACACCTCCTCTCTGTGAACCAATGTCCCTCCCCAGCAAATGATCCATTGGTGAAAGGAACTTGTAATGTACCTTGAAATTCACCAATCATCTTGTGCCGTGGGGCAGGACAGTGGGGAATTCTGGGAAGAGCCAAGAGGGTATAAAAGTAGGATCCCAGAGCCCTTTCCTTTCTCTCCTCCATGAGGCCAAACTGGTGAATATATCTATCTGCAGCTGCTCCAGCGCTGGGTAAAAGGGGGGGAGAGGCCTTAGGCCTATCTCTGTTCAGAGACCTCGTTTTTTTTATTTTAAGAGAATTTTGCCTCAGATTAACTGAGGTAAATCCAGCGCTGAAGATTTCTGTCGTGGGCACATACCCAGTTTGGCACCAAGAGTCTCCGATCCTGTGCTCCCGGGGTTTTTATATGGTTTTAAATTAAGAATTCGGATGCTGTTATTTTCCAAATCATTTTTCTTGTAATAAACAATTTCTTTTAATTAAAATAAGAGTTGTTCCTATTTCCAACAACAATTACATTCTGTGATGGTACCTGTACTTTCAAATGAATCTCAGTCTAAAGCTGATGGGGATAAGAAGGGACCACCCTTCCCTGAAGTTCCTGTGAGCCCTGTGCAGATGCCCAAAGCAGCAGAGCCCAACCCCTGCAATGCTCAATATTCCTCAAAGTGGGGCAAATGCTTTGAACAGAGATGTGAAAATATGAGAGCAACTTGAAGCACTTCAAATTAATACAACCCCCCAGTATGGATGGAGCTCAGCACTGCTGGATGGCTGCAGGGCAGGAGCATGTCAGTGCCTATGGCCATTGGCTTAGCCATGCCTGAGATGAACAGGACAGAGGGAGCAGAGATCAAAGCATATTCCAGGTCAGAATCTCAAGGCTGACACACTACATCCTGTTTCTGACTGCATTTTCCTCCATAGCCTTCTCCCTGCTTCTGTTGGCCACACCTGTCCTACTTGTTGGACTGTGCACTTTTAACTCCATTTTCTTTTTAAAATTGCAAGGAATTCCTGTTTGAGAGCATAGCCCCAAAAGCTGAAGCTGTGGCATAGAAACAAAAAGCTTTTGTAGAAATAATTTTTAAAATGTCCTTTTACAGGCCAAGGCTGTAGAAGTAGCAGCAGCAAGAATTAGCAATGTCCCTGGTGGAGGCCTCAGCATAGTCTGTAAAGTTTCTTGATGATATGCCAGCAACTGGAAAAATGGTTCCTATTCCAACAGTGAAGCAAGACATACTGAGCAAGTTTTTCTCTTTAATATAAAGTTTCTTTTTACACTGTTATGACATCCTTTAAACCAGGAAACTCTGAAAAAACAGGAAAACCAGAAAAATGGCTCGGAAACGTTTAACAGTGGCACTGCTTGACCTGTGGTGTTTTGAGAATGGAAGTGGGACAAGTTTCATGAAGACACAGCTTCTTCTGTGCCATTGATAGAGCTGGAAGAACCAACACACTTTGCACAGACAACCCACACTTCAAGTCTAAAATATCAGATATAGTCTTCAAATGCAAATGGAGAAGAAGTATGCTGGGCTAACTGATGGTAATGGGCATTGGAACTGTCTGGAAAAGGAGACGTCAGTCCCCACAGAGCAGCAGCCCTGCGTGGCAGGGGATGTGACAAGGCAGCTGTCTTGCACTGCGGTGTTGCACCACACTCACAATTTCACATGGACAAGTAATACAAACAAAGGCTGGTCAGAGGGCCACATCCCTGCTCTGCAGATGGTTTCAAAGCTTTGGGAAAAACCCTCAACATTTTCTGCAGGGAAATGTGACTGTTCCTCCCATGCCATGAGCAGAGCTGCCAGAGCCCTTCCTCCTCCTCCTCCTCACCTGCTGTTGCACACAGCTGGGGGTCAGGAGAAGGGCCCTCTCCTCCTGCTGCAGCTTGAGGGGACAGGGATGGAGCAGGGACAAATGTGGAGACCGCAAATACACCTTGTGGGAAGCAGCTTCTGCAAAGCCAAAATATCCCATTGCTCCTGGTGAGCAGCAGGTTCACATCAGCTGGTAGGTGTGACGGTGACCTCTCATATACTACAGGAATCTTCTACCAACGGGATACTCTCCTTTCTGAAAACCAAAAGCTAGAGACTATTTTTAACATTTTGATTTCAGAGGTCAGTATATTCAACTATTTATTGGATATCCACTCTTGCAAGGGTATGTCTGTTCATTTTATAGCTGCTTCATGTTTCTGACTGTGCTTTTTCTCATTCTTATGTTGTTCCAGCTAAAACAGCAACTTTCACAACCCTCCTCTGCACATTTTCCATGTTTGTGTTACACAGAGTAACTGAGAACAACAGTCATAGTGAGAGCTAAATCATTCCTGGACCAGTGGATGCAGTTGATGTAGCAGAAGTTTGTATTAAATTGGTGCTTGGGAGGGACCAGGTCCTCCACTGATTCCCACAGTCACCAGAACCTCTCGTGTATCAGCAAGATGTCAGGGAGGCACCACAAGGCATCCTGGCTGCTCTTGTCTCTGGGGTGCTGCATGCCCAAAAACCCCAAAGGCAAAGGGATGAGTGAATCAATTAGCTTTCTGTTTCTGACACCTATTTGGCAGCACCAGGATGGAGGGACATTGCAAAACCCAGGCTTTATTGTAGATTCAGGTTACACTGCCACAATTCCTTGTTAGACTCAGGGCCTACCTGGAAAACCTTGATCTTGCGGTAATCCTCATTAAAATATAGGAAATGCATGTGGTCCAGCACTGCCAGCAGCAGGCAGTCGTTTGAACACGTGTCACTGGGACAAGGTCCACTTCTCTGTGACTTGCCTGGGAAGTTGTACCAGGCGGCTGGCAGGGTCTCCCAGAGCCATGTGAAGACAGAGAGAGTGGAGAGAGTTGATCAGTTATTTCAGAGGTGTGGTGGAACATCAACTCTAGAGTGAAACACTGAAATTTCATTCTAATGTCTTTCCACTTAGCTGCAGGCTACAAATCAATTAAAATTCAGATGCAGTGTATTGGAGTGCAATTCCTCACTACCCCTCAGGAGCTGCATAGTAAAAAGCAGGCAGCATCCAGTATACCCTGCTGCATTCCTGGGCATCAGCAGCACCACAGGCAACCAGGAAAGATGCGGTGAGGCAGAAGCAGTAATTTTTTCAGACATCCTGGACAATAATGTGGTAGGTACAGTAAAAATTGCTGCACAGAAATGTGCATTTTTAATGCTAAGTCTCCTGATGAAAAAAATAGTCACGGGAAGTACCTCAATGTCTTTTTTTTCTCCTGAAAAGCCCATGGTATTTGGGAACTGCCTCTGGGGTACTACACACAAAGCATTCATGCAGGGAGACTAAAAAAAGGGTTAAGCAGCTCTGAAATGGTGCCTTGAGACAGAGAAGTTCTGAGGATGGACATGATTTTTCTCATTTAATGAGAATGCTCATCTCATTTTTTAATAAACTGACTCTCTGCCAGGAGGAGTCACAGAGAAGGCATAACCCCCCACTGAGGCACATGGGCTGGCCAGGAAATGAAGTTGGATATAAAAAATATTACATGTATACTAAAAATAATTTTAAAATATGCTCCAAATTCCTCCCTGAATTGAAAAAAAAAAGCAAACCCAACTGCCAAAGTTATTGGGCATCCCTGCACGGCCCAGCATGGCTCTCAGCATCCCAGCAGGATGGAAACTGCACTGCAATGGCTATTTCTCCCTGGGTTCACATCTGCCCATGCAAAGAAAATCAGTTGTTGCTGGTGTGCCCAGGACATGAGTGGAAAGAAACAGCAAGAGCCCTTCTGCCAGATAGTGGCAAGTGTGCCAAGGCAGGGAAGGAAGGCAGTGTTGAATGGGTGTGATACAATACACCCAGACACGACAGAATGTTCAGGGTCCTCAGGAAGGCACTCGGGACATCGAGTGATCCTGCTCAGCTGTGGAATGGCAAAGGACCTTTAACTGCATCCTTAATCATGGACTAGACAGGGCAGCCTGCAAGGCATAGCCCATGGACTGCATGCGTTGCAACCTCTGCTTCTGAAGGGAGATGAAGAACCAGTTTTCTTTTCCCCTCTCTGCCTGACCACCTGGATTAGAGCTTCCTTAAGGACCTCTCGCTGGCACTGAACGGATTTCTAGAGAGCAGGTATCTGGGGCATTTGAAAGAAAATGGAGTGTCTGCCTCGTAAAGCTCCACAAATTCCTAGCTGTGCAGGCTCCAGTCATCACATAAAAAACACTGTCACAGAGCCCACACAACAAAACCCTGGAGAAAAGACACTCAGGGCTTGCTCCTGTGCCTCTGGTTTTACTGGCACAAAGAGGAGTACTCACTGTGCTTGCTTGTCAGACATTCACAACTATTTCCAGGAGCCTTTCAAGGATATTTTGAAAACCCTTTCTGTGTAGTTTCATGGAAATAATTTTCAATGATGTGTTGAGCCGAATGAAGCAGTTTCACTGACACAGACACTGCATATAATTGTATTGCTTTCGATACTGCATTTCCCTGTTTGGTGTAAGGGTTTGCCTCTATACCCTATGGACAGATGCTCTGTGGAATCTCCAACCCATTCTTCAAGGGCAGTGTTTACAGCCTGCAGCTGGGGCCAGCAGTAAATAAGGAGTTTCGAAAGCAATTGGCCAGGTTTACCTCCAGTATTTATCCTGCTGCCAAACACCTATAATTTCCCTGCCAATACTGATGACCTGTTATTTACAACCCCCACCTTATGCTAATTCATTTGGTCTCTTTGAAGGGAGGATTACACACTACTGAGAACTTCTGCCAAAACATAGAAAATCAAGTTTTAATATTGTAGCGGGTTTGGTTCAAAAACCAGGCAGAAACACCAATTAGTGCAGTGGTTTTGATCACATCTATTTTATTCTGTGAGATAAGGATTAGAAGAAATTCAAAGCAGGCTCAAAACTTTAAAGAATATAAAGAGGTTTATTACTAACAGAATTAAAAGTAAAAAGAAATAATAAGAAATTAAAGCAACCCCCCCCCCCTTTCCTCCAGCACCTCTCCCTTTTTACCAGCTCACAGAAAGGATAACAAAACATGGGATTTTTGGTCAGTGTTGCAGTTCTTAAAAATCTCTCCAATATTTAAGGAAAAAAAGGTTTTTTCCTGCTTAACATGGTTCCCAAACTGCCACTAGCAACAGACCCGCCGGGAAATCTGCTGCGGTGAAAAACATCTCTTTCATAAAAATCTCACAGTTAAGAGACACAGGGTTTTAGTATTTTTAAAGATGAGTTATTCTGGCCCGATAACAAAGGCTTTCTTCTTTACAAAACCTCTAAAAGCCTTTCATTGCTTCTATATAGCCTGGCATAGGCACTTCTCACATCTTCACAAGCCGCAACATGAATTCTTCATCTCCCTATGTATACTTCAAAAAAATGGATTCAAAAGAGACATACCGTTTGTGATATTACAGGTTTTTTACCACGGCCTGCAGAGAGCATTTTTAAGCTACTCGCGAAAAACGCTGCGCTGCCTCTTCTTCCCCGCCGCCATCTTATGCTCTGTACCACAGGACCCACTTTCTCTTTCTGTCCTGACCTTGGAGCCGCCGTGTTCTTCTCCTCATGTGACTTGCTTTACTTTTCTCTCTCGCTGACTTAGAAGAAAAGGTGACTTCGTTGGCTGCGTATGATGATCTTTTCAGTTTAGCGCGAAGTGTGCTGGCTGCAGAAAGGAGGCTACGCCGGCTCCCGCTGGCTCCGCGTGGAGAGGAGAGGGACCAGCCGGTCTCAAAAAGCCGCGCCAGATGGGTTTAGCTGTGTAGCAGTCTATGGCTGGTTTTAGCTGCCTGCGGCTCTGGGACAGCTCCCCCGTAGCGACCCGGGCTCTGTGCCAAGGCGCTCGGAGAAGCGGGAAGGGGGCAGGGCCCCCGGCGGGGCCCGGCCGGCGGGACCTGGCCACCCCTCCGGGGGAAAAACCGGAACGCAGAAAGAAGTATTTGCTCCCCCTGTGCCGTTTTAAATATGCAAAAATAGCGAGAAGCGATTGGTCTAAAAGACTGTCCATCAACTGTGTTCCAACCCACTACAAATATTAAAATAGTATGTCCCCACTGCCCCCGCAACAACCAGCAGGGTTTTATCAGCATTGGGGCACAGCCAGGAGAGCTGATGGTGATCCAGGTTTCTGTCAGTAATGATACTCTTTGCTGTGCCCTCTCTTTCTCATACACAAAATTTAGGATGACCTATTGAGGGATCCAGAACATGTATATGCAGATTAATGAAACTTCTACATGGCATTATGATGTAAAGAAGATGGACTAGAACTAGTGAAACCATGATACTACACTCTGATTATCGTTGTTCATCGACAAATATCCCTCTCTAAATGAAGCCCACCTTGGAAAGCTCCTGAAGAGAGTAAATCTCTGTGGCTAGCATGGACATTCCTGGGCAGACCTTGCATAGTCTGTTCAGGAGCTGGGGTGTGAACCTTTCAAGGAGCTCAGCCTGTTTCTTTTCTAATATGTATTGTGTTGCATTTTTGTTTGTGAATTGTGTTACCTTCCTTATGCCATTTACTCAGGATCAGTTGCCTCTGCCCTCCCTGCTGTAACAGATCTTGGTGTTACCTATTCAGGATACACTAGCTGAAATGTTCCCCTGCAGATAAAGTATTGGACTGAACATCTTTGTTTTCTCTCTGCAGTCATTATCCTTGTGCTGCACAGAAAAATAAAGGCATGGACTTACACTGCAGTCATGGCTCAAAACTTGGGATTTATACCTGTGCAGCTCCTGCAGTAAAATACCCTGTAATGAGATAGCTGTTGTCACTGGGTTCTGCTGATGCTGTGCACACTGCAGCATCTCAGTGGTGCAAGCACATTTCACAACAATTTTTTATCTCTGTAGAAATAAACCATTCACTGTTGTTGCTGCAGTGCTGGTTGGCCTTACCAGAGGTGCCTAAATCTGCCTCAGGGCAGATTCCCTTGCCTTCAGGAATATCATGATGAGGCACTACATTTTATCCTGTGGCAATGTGAAACTTTTTTTTGAAGCATTGTTTTGGGAAATGTCCGCTGGGTAGTCCTGTGTTGTTCTCCTGTCCATATTTTGGCATGGCTCAGAAGGTTTACTAAGATGCTTTACTTGGTGGATGAGCTCAGCTGATGAATGGAGTCATTCCACACCACTGACAGTCACTAAATTTGCGCCACTTGGAACCATTGAGCTGCTCTTGCTTAGAGATGGATTTGTTAATGTATTTCCTGACAGTGATCAATAATTTATTTTATATTCATTGTTATCTCTAATTGGGAGTGAACCTAAGACAGATTGCTTTGATATAAGAACTACCGACTGCTGCAGAAAGCCCATTTAGCAGCTCACATGGTGAAGAATGAGAGCACACAGTTGCTTTCACTGCTTTTGTGATGTTAGGGGAGGTCAGAGGCAGCTCTTCTGCCAGGACGTGGCCAGGTTGTGTCACACCCAGCTTCGGTGGGATCTTACAACTTACACATAAGCAGTGTTCCAGAGATCAGCATAAGTGTTTGCAAAAGGCAAGCAAAATCCAGCCTTTAATAGCTTTCTTTTTGTGATAGGAAAAATAATTCACAACAGAAGTTCATATCTTGTTTTGATATTGTACTGACAAATGATAACTTATTAAGACATACAGGGGTTTCTAGAATTCCACATTTTCTATCCTTACTACTAATTATAAGCACTGCTTTCTTCACTATGGGAAGAAATTCCCAGGTATCAAAGCAGCATATGGATTATGCCATGTGCAGTGAGCAAACAAGGAGTGCAGTGCTGTACTGCAAGGCTCCATTGCTTCATCAAGAGCCACTGCTCTCCCTATTACTCCAGGGGGAATTGTATATATAATCCCTCCATCTGGCACAGGCCACTTCTTCTACATCCTGGCTGAACTGTGTTGGCTGAAGTAGTTTCGTCTGCTGGCACTTGTTCCCTGTTCATCCCCACCTGTGGGAAAGAAAGGAAGATGAAAGTGATGTTATTTATCTTGCTGCATTCCTGGCAGTGTTGAACTCCCGTTTCCTCTTGGTGATAAGAAAGACCTGTAACACCAGTTTTATGAGTTAAAATTAAGGTGATTTTACTCAAATTGAGAATTATTATTAGTGTTTTAAAACTCCTGTCATGTTCTGAAAGCTGCCCTGCAGTCATATGAAAGGAGTTGGAAACATTTGCCAGCAGGGAACAAAAGCATAAGCGTGCAATGACAAATTGTTTAGCCTGGAGAATACACAGTCTACGGTGGTGAAAGTAGTTATGTGTGGTGATTAGTAATTCTGTGCAAAAAGTATTGTTCCAGTTGTTGCCCAAGCTAGAAAAGCAGTGAGAACTTGCAGAAGACATTGATTAACCCAGCATTTCTGTTGGCTATTGGAACTTGTATATGGTGAATGCAAACATAATTATTTCATGAATCATAAAGTATCCCCATGCTGGCACTTCAAAGCTCAGTGCTGGTACATTCTGTTGTACAGACATTAAAAAAAAATAAAAGAGAGATTGATGGGAATGATACCAAACACGTTATTGTAGTGCATTTTGGAAATGTATACGGTTGAAAGAAAGTATTGTATTTTGCTTTTTTCCTCTGACATTTGTTGGAAGCACTTCCTGACTTGCACTACTTCACTTTTTGCTTAACAGTGAGAAAGAATTACATCTGGCTATTTTTTCCACAGAACTGTAAAAGCTATAAAACAAGCCAAACTTTAGAAAAGTTAGTATATTTACAATGAAGATACAAATCTGACATTAAAAAACCCCAGATAACTGAGACTTTGGACTTGCTGATAATCTATAACGCAGACTTCAAATTCGTACCCCTCTCTGGACTGCCTCAAAATGTGTATAGGAAATCAAGATAAAAGCAATGCAGAGAAATAATACAACTAAAATACTGAATTGCTTCACTCTTCTTTATAAATTTGATTCTCAAAGAGAGCGAGCAAGAAAGGACTTTACACGAAAATTCCTGTATTAAAAATGAAAGTAGTTGTGGAAGAATACCTGAATTACCAAAGAAATGTCTTAGTGACTGTCCTGCACAAAGTTCAGGCACAACCTGCAGCCTGACCTGGCTCCCAAGTGGCTCTCTACCTCAGCTAAGGAAAAGCACTCTCTGATCTTTTGATAGTGATATTTTATTATAACATATTATAGCATGAAGAAATGTCTTTTTAAAATAGCTCTTCCTCTAAATCTGAAATTCTGCTTCACTGATTTTCGCTAGAGGAAATCATGATAAACTCCAAAATTACTTCGGAGGAAATGACAAGTTCCACTGCTATTTATTTTTTGAGTGAAATCCTTTGAGGTAAGGGAAGACTTGGGGATGGGACTGGCAGACTGCAGCTGGTAAAGGTTGTTATTTGTCAGTGCTTATGTTCCCAGGGAAGGCTTCCAAAACAATTTAGTCAACTGAAGATGAAGGAGTCCTTGCTACAAATGGAAATTTTGCAATCATACCCTGCAAGACAAAATGGGTAAAACATTTTGTGTGTCTACCATAAGAAGCTATACCCTGGGCAACGGACCTCTGACTGTGTGATCCCCACTTCACCCTTTTATGCACAGCTGGTGTGATACAGAATGTAAAATCCACTGGTATGTCTTGAAAAGACTAAGTCAATCAGCAATCTTAGCATGTATGAGTTTTAAAAATAGCATTAAGATGTCAGTGTTGCTTTTATATCAGTCCTTCATGGCCTCAAATTACAGAGGTTATTGCTGCACTGGACAATATAAGGATGTAAGTGGCATATTTAGGTCAGATTCTCTCTTTGTAGTTGTTGGGTTAAATTTTAGAACAGTCCCAATCCTTGAGGCATTTAAATCTCTGCCTGCTCTGGATGGCCTCCTTTCTGCCTGAATGCTGGTTACAGACTGTACTCCCTGCAGTCATCTTCTCTGATTTCCCCATCTTTCCTTCTACTCCCTTCACATTTCGTCTTCCCAAACTCCTAAGATTTGGATCAATTGTAACCTAAATGTTTTCTGTCTTTTTTTTCCTTCAACATGATGAATTTTCATGCTCAGTGGCCAAAATAACTCCCCCTACCTACATATTTTAATATTTTAACTATGTCTCTCCAGTGAGATGCTCCATTTACATTGGAAATGTTTCTCTGAGAGTAGCCATGATGTTTATGCTGATTTCTTCGCTGTTCTGCTGTGAGCTTGCCTGGTAGAGAAGGGCAGGCTGTCCAAGCTGTCTGTGATTCTCTGCTGCCCCAGTAATTGCCATTTCAGTGATGGGTGACTGTGTGGAGGGCAAAGAGAGACAAAACATTAAGAGGGCAAAGAGAGATGAGGCATTCAAAGTGATATGAAGAAAAGTTAATGTTTAGGTTGTTGTTTAGCTCTCATTTTTACATTTGTGAAATGGCTGCGGATGGTGAAAAAAGGTTGAAAATCAAGGCTTGCATATGCAGGATTTATCGGTATTATAATTTAATTTAAAATGCTTTTGTGTGCAAGCACATACCAGGCAGTTATTTCCTCTTCCAAGCACTATGAATAACTCTAATATCTGGTACTCTTGTAATGCAAAGGCACTGACTGCACAAGGAGAGACCTTTTAAATAAGTTTTTGACAAAGCTTTAATATATATTTTAGTGTCATTTGCTTTTGAGGGCTGCCTGCAGCTGTCTAGGGAGGCATGGCTGTATCTCTCTGCACATCAGTTGGCTCTGATCTGACCAGTGCTTGGGTGGTGAGGAAGGTAATACCCATTCCTCTGCCCTAAAGCACGAGGCTGAAAGGTGAAATTTCCATTTTTCATGCTGGGCACCAAAAGTATCTCATGTTTGCATCTCAGGACAGAGAGAGAGGCTGCCAGGCTGTCTTTCTTACAGGAAATATCAGAGAAATTGGGAGGCTTTCCTTGCTGATGTTCCTGGAGAGTGGCTGGTGTCTCCTGGATGCTGTTGGAAGTGGAGATGGAGTAGGACAAAGTTGTAGAGCACTGCTCTGCCCTCTAGGGATTTTTATATTGATAACCTTCTTGGGGAAATTTCCAATTCACATTGTGGGGAAACACCAAGAATAGGGTGTAGGTACACTCCACTATGAATGAAGATTTTTTTATGAGACTTCATCAGCCTCAGCAAACGTGGTGTATTGCTGCTCAGATCCCTCTCTCTCTGTTGGAGGCTGGAGCAGTGCTCACAGAGCCACTCAGATGGTCAGCTGCCGAGCTGTTCCATCTGCATGTCTTGGCCTTTGGAGTGGGATGGCAGCCTGCAGGAACAGCCATGAGCTCAGGAATTGCCTGTACTCAGCAGATGTTCCTTTCTACTCCAGCTCCATAGGATTTGTTGTGCATTAGTGGGAGCCAGAGTTGTCAATGAACTTTGGAAATGCAGTGTGTGGCTGGAATCAAGCTGTCTTGAGGGGGAAAGTCAGCTTTAAAAACACCTAAAATGAATGATTTTTTACCACAAAACATTTTCAGTGTTTACTGCTTGACAAATATGCACCTCGCCTCCCATTTTAGAATGATTTTGATTTTATGAGGATGTTTTTGTGGCATGAATATGCAGATCTATCCTACACAGAATATTTTCATTATAGACAAGGTATAAATCCTGAAAGTAACTTTTCTAAATTGCAGAATGAAGAAAGTAAGAGGAAATGAAAAGCATTCATGCAGCAGAGGAGCTCACTTCACATCTGGAAGCACATAGATGCTTCTCCACCTGTAGCCCTGCACTTGGAGAAAGGGTCATGGATGTTACAGTCCACTTCGGCCGGCAATGCTGGTTGAAACAGCTGCAGAAATGCTGCCTTAAACACATGTGGGTACTCACTACATGTGAGCTGCAGCTCCTCACATGCTCAAATCAAGTTCAACAGTAACCTGCAGAACTGCAAATAGTGAATAAACGTTGTGACAAGCAATCGAAACTTAATAGAGCTTAGTTTCTCCTCTACCCAAGTTCTGTGTTCTGCTTTGTAATAGATTCTGTTACAATTTATGGAAAATGCTCAGAGTGAATTGTTTCAAGCTCAGGTGGTGGTGGTACGTGTTTTCTTTTGAGATAAAATCGAATTGTATAATTTTTGAATAGGAAATACTGTTGCTTAATAGATATTGCTCTCTCTAATCTGTAATATCAATGCAAAGTGATTGTGAGGTGCATATAAACCTGCTCTGCCTGAACTGGTAACTGTTTATTTTTATACTGTTCTTAGATGCTGAAAACATATATTATCACACCAAATTATGTTCAGTATAATTATCAAATTGTATCAGATTTGTCAGCATAAATACTTAGAATGCTGTTTAGAAAGGAACTATTCTGTAAGTAGACTTATATAGGAAATGTTCGTGAATACTGTCTTGCTGTAATATAATACGTAATATATATGATAATTATGTATAAAACTTACTTTGTAAATTGCTTTTTATTAGTAATTTTGTGTATTTGTCTTGTGCTGTGTTTATACTTTGAGATGCCTGACAGAGAGTCTACAGCAAATTTCAGGTGGATTTCTTGCAGAGAAATACATAACAGGCATCAAAGCTTTGTAGAAAAGTATGCTTAGAACAAGTTTTTAAATGACAATATCATTACTTAGCAACCCTAGTACATATATTTTCAAGAACTCCTTAGTGACAAAGCCTAGGTCTGCTGAACAGAGCTTTGCAGCCCTCCACTGCACAGCTGGGCTCCTGGCAGCTTCCAGATGCATGCTGGAATTTGGTGCTGAGAGGTCCCAGGTAAAGACCAGGAAAACTTGCCTGGTTTTCAAGGTGGAACTGTTGGAAGAACACTGGAGTACTATGAGTGCTCGATTCATTTGCCAAGTCCTTACTGAAGAAAAAAAAAAAAAGGAATATTCAACTGTGAAATGAGATGGAACCTGGGCTGTAAAGAAACACTTTTGCCAGGTAAATGAGCAAAGAGGATCAGAAAGTTTCTGTGCCATTGGAAGTGTGGGCTTGAACTTGGGCAAGAACCCATGTTAAATGTGCATTGGAGACATTACCTTGCCTTGGGATAAAAAAGAGCAGTAGGAAAAAAGAGCAATATCTGGATGTGTTTTATAGCTACTGTCCATCTAAATGGCAAATTTCACTTCCTTTTCTAATGGAAAGAAAGAATGCAAAAAGGTGAGGAACTCTCTGTTGCAACTTTCTTTTTGTAAAATATTTTGACTGAGCACATTCCTATACTAGAGTTGTTCTATTTGGGAATATTTGTGTAATATCCGGTGTGTCACTCTGTCCATGTCTCTTCCCAGAAGAGAACTCCTCCTAAAGTTTTGTAAAGGTAAATTGAGACTGGCACTGGCTCATGCAAGAGGTCATTTTCAAGGACAGGAGTTGGAAAAATATACACAAAAAATGCTTTCTTCTGCAACTGAGATACTGATTTTCCTGTCAGCTTCAGAGTAGAGGTGATTTGGTTCCCTGTGCCTGAATTTGCTTCAGTTGCTCTTAATGATGTGAGGAGAACAGAAGTGAACCCAAAACTGCCCATAGCAAAATCTGTTAGAGAGTTACTCAACCAGGATATCTTTTGCTCTGAGATAGATGCTGCACTGGTTTTTATAAGCCAATGCAAAAAAATGTCCAGATAAGACAGTAGGTTTAGATTAGATATTGGGAAGAAATTACCTATTTTGAGGGTTGTGAGGCACTGGCACAGAGAAGCTGTAGCTACCCCATTCCTGGAAATGTCCGAGGCCAGGCTGGATGGGGCTTGGAGCAGCCTGGGATAGTGGAAGGTGTCCCTGGCCATGACAAAAAAGAGCTTTAAAAGCAAGTGCTGTTGGACATACACAGCTCTCAAATGGTGCGTTATGGTCTCATAGGCTGTTCAACCTTTCCTTTAGGGTTAAAACAATGAGAAGTTGGTTGCAGTCTTGGCTGGAATGTTACCTATGACTTCATAGTTAGTTTTGCATGAAGTTCTGCCCTCAATTGCATTGCTGAAATTCCTATAACTTCATTAGGGTTGACTGGGTTTAACTAAGGCCTTATTTGCCCTAAGATTACCTGCAGTGAAAAATTTGCTGAATGTTGGGGGTTCAGTAATTAAAGGTGTGTTTACAGGAAAACAATACAGGCAGAACGGCAGAAGAACAGCAGTTCTCAAATCAAAGATGTGGCCACATGAAAAAGAGGAGAAGACTGTGAAGAAAATTCAGGGTTAGCATCCTCCTGAGTTATGGGAGCAGGTGAAGCAATTCTGAACTTTCCAGGAGCAAACACTATGGTCAGGAGAGCAGCTTGGGGCTGGCCTTTCGCTTGGTAATATTGCTGATCCCAAATGAATCCCCTGGAGAACACAGGGAGATGTTTTTGTGTATCCATCACTCACATTCCCTAGGTCACGAAGGACTTGGCGAGTAGCCTTCCGTGTCTGAGAGGGGACTACAAGGAAGCTGGAGAGGGGCTCTTCATAGGGAACTGTAGTGACAGGACAAGAGGGAATGGCTTCAAACTGAGAGTAGGTTTAGATTAGATATTGGGAAGAAATTATCTACTTTGAGGGTTGTGAGGCACTGGCACAGAGAAGCTGTGGCTACCCCATTCCTGGAAATGTCCAAGGCCAGGCTGGATGGGGCTTGGAGCAACCTGGGATAGTGGAAGGTGTCCCTGGCCATGGCAAGGGGGTTGGAACTAAATGGTCTTTAAGGTCCCTTCCAACCCAAGCCATTCTGTGATTTTATGACTGTTGCTGCCTCTTTCTGTCCGCTCTGCTGTTCAGCACCTCTCCTAATGCACCAAGCTGCTGAACACAAGCCCTGCTGGCAAAGCGCCTACGCCTGTGCACTGTACCCCCGCCCTCTCCCCGCTTTTCCTCCCTCCCTCCTTCTCTCCGCCCTTTCTCCCTCCTTCCATCCCTCCCGACGCTCACGGAGACCACGCCCCTTTCCTACTGGCCCCGCCCCTCACCCCCACCGCCCCGCACCGCCCTCGCGCAGG